>JAHHZJ010004501.1:0-15397 GCA_021437245.1 Aegilops speltoides | reverse complement strand
GGGTTGGGCTCGGGAAACCCCTCGGCGGGGCCGACACCAGCTGTGGCGCTAGGTGCCACCGACCTTCAGGAGGGCGTCGGGCTACCTTCCTCGCCTCGCCTTGTACCGGGAAACATTTGGCAGCAGGCGCCATCGTCGCGATCCTTCTTGGAGGTGTTGATAGATGCCGCGCTTGAGTCTTCGAGTCTAGTGGAAGATCCCGTGGGCGAGCGATCGCGAGGCTTCTTCGCTTTTGTTGATCCGCCGTGTCGACATTTGTTTTCTTTTGTTCTTTCTCTATCGCTTTTTGGGCGGATCGTTGCTTCGCCACAGACCTATCCATGTATGGTTCGGTTGGTTGCTTTGTATACAAAGCGGGGGGAAACCCTTTTTCGGTAAGAGGTTTGCAAAGCAATGTTGTGGACACTAAAGGATTCAATAATCTTTCGCCATCTAAGCAGCAACATTTTTTTAAAACGGAGGCAAAAGATTTGCCTCATCGATTAATTAAGTAGAAGAGAATTGTCCAGTTAATTTACGGAAAACCGGCTAAAACCGATACAAACAAATCACGTAGGACTACTCGCAGAGAATGCAACCCGTATTAAGCACATGATCGACCCGACAATCATACCCAACACATAACGACCACCACTTCCCACATCGCTACATTGTAAAGAAACCCTCAACGAAGACCACATGCACCACCAAATCCACGGAGACCGCCAAGCCATAAGGACAACCCAAGAGATCAGGACCAACCATCAAGCACTGCGATGCCTTTTCTGTGGCACTACTCTTCTTGCTCTTGCTCTTCGAGCCTCCTCCACAATCTTCTTGCGATCCGGGCTAGCCCTTCCAAACGCAAGCAAGCGTGAATCTCCAACTCGGAGAAAATCTGCTGACCTTGTCACGCACGTAAACCCGCCCGACTATCACCGCGACGGTGACCAAGCGCCGAACCTCCATGATCCACAAAGGCAAGCGGCTGGATGGGCTCCAAAGGATCAGGCGCCAACACACCGACCGCATCAACATCATCAATCACAGGTATCATCGACACGATGGACTCAGCGCTCTGATGCACACATGACAGAGGCGAATCATGTCCCTCATTGTCCACAATGACGAATGGCGGGCTTGCCGCCAACATTGGCAAAGAAGGCATCATGGGCATCACCAAGCCCATCTCCTTTGGAAGCACCATCAACAAAGGCGGAGATGGTGCCTCACATAGCCCCCGCAGCCCGCATAATCTGCATCACCGAGTGATGACCTCGGCGATGTGCCTACAACGAGGAGAGAAACAACCATAGGGGTATGCTTCACCCTCTCCCTTGAAATCAACTCGATCTCGCCAACGGAGGCAACTGCATGATTGTGAGCTCTGCACAGGACCGCCAGCTCTTGCCAAAAACTCTCAACTCTCATCAGGCAGCAACATGAGCACTAGCTAACCATCCAAGTAGCAACATGAGCACTAGCTAAACATGAACATGATCTTTAGATGGCTCTAACATGATCGTCAACGATCAACATGTAAATATTCTAAAAATCAAATTAATGGTTGAGAATAACTGCACAAAATGTGTGTGTGTGTGTGTGTGTGTGTGTGTGTGTGTGTGTGTGTGTGTGTGTGTGTGTGTGTGTGTGTGTGTGTGTGCTGAGGCGTGCGTGCGTGCATGTGTGCTGTGTGTGTCTCTATATATATTCAACATCCTATTAGTATATCGAGAACAAGAAGTGTTTTTGTATTTCTTTATATTCCTCTTGTTATTTTTGGATCTCTAGTATTCCTCAAAAGTTGTTGAAACATACCTGGTAACTTTTTGACTTGGGGAAAAAGTTGAAACAATCCTGGTAATTTCTATGTAATAAACATGGCAATTTACGATGCATAATTTGCTTAAAAACACCATGGTAACTTTGACCCCAAAAAAGTGTTGAAACGCACCTGGTAATTTTGTGTAAATAGCATAGTTATTTACGCACAACATAACTGATATCTTGCATATAAACATCAGGATAACTTTTGACCTCTGTAAAAGTTTGTTTGAAAAACGCACTCGTAACTTATGTGTAAATAGCATGGTAATATATGCACAAGCACCATGGTAATTTTACCCTGGAGAAAAAAGTTATTGAAAACACATCTTCATAACTTTTCTATAAATAGCATGATAGTTTACTCACCGTAGATTTGATAGCGCTGATAACACCATGCTAATTTTGACGGGGGTGAAGTTACTGAAAACAAGTGTCAAACCACACCCTGGTTTATGTGCTCCACCGTCGTCTCCATGATCCAATTTCATTTTTTCATTTTTGAGATAAACTCCACGGTCAAGATATTTTTTTTAGGCTGAACTCCATGATCCAAACGGGATCAGTTGCCCGCTTTCTGCTTGTTGAGCTGAAAACTCCCTGTTTGGGCCAGCCCATGCCAGCGCGAGAACTATGGGCGCTATGCACCACCCGCTATGAACCCAACCACAGCTCGCCTGCAGGGCAACACGTATATGTTGGCCCAGTGGCCGCGACTCGCCTATTGACGTCATGTTACATTTTTTGTTTAGTTTATTCTTCCTTTTATATTCATATTTTTCCTTTTTCCTTTATTTATAACTTTGTCTATATTAAAAATATTCTAAATATAAAAATTACGATTTTTACATAAAAATCTAAAACAATTTAAACCTCTCATTTGCAAAAATGTTAAACATGTTTGGAAAAAGGGATTTTATGTATATGAAAAATGAACAGTGTGAACAAAAATTAGAAAATGTTAATCATGTGTACGAAAAATGTTTACATATTGTAAAACAATGTTAGTGGAATTAAAAAATGTATGTTATATTAAAAACATGTTCACAAGTTCAAACAATGTGTTGTTTGTGCAATATGAAGAATGATTTGCACAGTTCAGAAAATAATAATTAGCAATAGGCTGTGTTTTAACAATATGTTTAACGTGAATTTTAAAAAATGTTTAAAGAATGTTTTTTAAATGCTAAAAATTTATTTCAGAAATGTCAAATTAAAAAAAAATATGTATATGAAAAATGCACAACATGTATGAAAAAGTAAAAAGCAAAACATATATTATGAAATGTTAATCATATATCTAATTCTATAAAATTTGTATATTTTTTCCCCAATATATGCGAAGAAGGTTACAACAATCATATGAAAATGCGGACATGTGTTGAAAAAAGACAAGAAAACCAATAAAATCCGACAAAGAAACAAAAGAAAGGCAAAATATAAAGAAAACAAGAAAGAAACAAAAAAGTATAACAAACAAACAAATAAAACCAAAAGACTGATTAGAAATCAAAGAAACCAAATCATAATGAAAAAAAGGAAACCAAGAAACCATACACCGGATTTTTTAAAGAAAACGAAAGGGAAAAAAATCCTATAGTAAACCGGACCTACAGAGTCGAGCGAACCCACGCCAAGCAGAAATGGGTCGGCCTGCTACTGTCGCCTCGCAGGCGATTCCTATAAGAAATCAGTATGAGCGACATATAGCCCTAGCGCAAGAAGTATTTCTTGTTTCCGTGAGACTACTACGGTCTCGCGCAAGCGTCCTCGCGTGCTACATTATTGTGCCTGCCTTTTTCAGGTGATTCTTCGCTCGACGCCCGCCGCTGCTCACTTTCTTTTGCTCATTGCGCTTGCTTCGTTTTAATTTCCTTTTCAATTTTTCTTTTCTTTCAGTCTCTTTGTTTCTGACTAGGTTTTTTTCTTTGTGGGTTTGTTTATCATCATTGTCATTGTTTTATTGCAGTTTTCATTTGGTTTTTCTTTTTTCAATTTTTCTTTTGTTTATTTCTCAATTTTATGCCTTTTTCTTTTCTATTCTATTTCCTTTATTTTGCCCTTTATTTCTTTCTTAATTTTCATAAAAAATTGGTTTGTTTCTTTTACTTGGTCTTTCCGTGTTTCGTCTCTAACTTTCACGGATTTCTTCAGGTTTTTCGCTCAATTCAGAGGCGCTTTTTGTTTCTTTCTTTCGTATCTTTTGTTTTCACTGCTTTTCTTTCTATATTTTCTTTTATTATTAATACTTTTAAGTTCTATTTTTAATACAAGTTATACCTTTTATGCTTTCTTTTCTTGCACGCTTAACATTTGTAATATTCCTTCCGTTCAAAATATAGTGCTTCCTCTATTCGAGCTTAACTTTGACTATAAATTTAACCAACGAGACCGACTGTGGCAGTAGCAAAAGTTATACCAGTGAATTCAGTATTCAAAAGATGTTTTCAATTATATAATTTTTCTCCCACCGCAGTCAGTCTCGTTGGTTGAATTTAGGGTCAAAGTTGACTCGAAGCGGACGCACTATATTTTGGAATGGAGGGAGTAGATGATTAGCATTGTTTTTTCAAATGCTTGATTATATTTATAAAATACATTATTAACTTTTTTCACACGCATTGTACTTTTATTATACTTTTTCATATACATGAGAAACATTATTTTACGACATTTAATATTTTACAAATGCTAGATTAAAAATCTACTATTTTATGTAGATTGGTTTTATTATATATTTTTAAAAATGTTTTGAAGTATGAACAAAAGTAAAAAAAGAGAGCAAAACACGAAAACAAGAAATGTGAAAAATAGAGAAAAACAAGGTTGTGGCCTCCCATGAGCTGGGCCGGTCTATTCTTTTGTTCCGTCATGCGAGGCTGCCCTACATCTTCGTCAAGTATATGTTTTCTTTTTAAGTATAATAGTGAAATTTTCAGAAAAATTAAATATTTGAAGTAAGAATGTATTAGTAACATTGGTATTATCTTTAAATAAGAAATAAAATAAATTAAAATCTAAAAATAAATTTGTTTTAGGAAGAATGGATAAGTTGCATTAGTATTACCCTATAATAAGAAAAAACAAAACAAAAATACTTGCACACAGCTTTGCACTGAACTGCAATTTTATAATCCAAAGAATAAGTATATAAAAGTGTAGTTTTCGCCGGTAATCCGAGCCCAGGTTCATCTGCACTCATGCATCTGGAATCAAATTCGAAGTACGTAGAACAGAAGTTACAAACCATGTGAATATTATTGGTGTTGAAGATATTGTAGTCTGCTAGGAGCATGCAAATTTTAAGGGAGAAGTGATATTCCAGAAGCTCCTGGGAAAATATTATCTTAAATAGTGTTATCTTTTAAGTTTCTTTGAGGCCCAATTTTCTTTCCCAAGAGCTCCTTGAATGTCATTGCACCACAAATTTCCGCATGCACCTAACACATTTGAACATCTTTGATGCCAAAATAATTAAGTTTTTTCTAATATTTTTGCTATTATTGTTCATGCCCAGGTACAGATGCACCTGGCACCGAATCACCGCACTCATTTTTCAAGCTCTAGTACAATTTACACACATAAAATATAGTACTTGCGTGTATACTTACACATGCAAAAAAAACCCTAAGATATAGTAAACTATTGGCATTGCTATTACCCTTCAAGAGGAAAGAAATAAAAAACATAGATTCCTACACAATTCACACATAAATTATGCTTTTTATTATATGCAAGAGTAAACATACACTAATAGATTTTTGCAAAAAAAGTGTAATTTTCTAAGAAGGATTGAATTAGTGGCATGGGTTGTGTTTTAAATAGCCGACTATGCCAAATAGCGGTGGCCTCCAAATCAGCTATAGCGCCCGCTATAGCTGCTATTTTGTAAGTTTAGCGGCTATGCCACATAGCTGCACCCACTACTAGGAAAAGGGCTATAGATGGAATTGACATAATGGCGCACTGACATGTGATGCGCCATTAGATACTAATGGCGCACCACCTTCCGATGCGCCATTAATGTTGAATTACTAATGGCGCACCCTGCCCATGGTGCGCCATTAGTACCAATTTTTTGAACTAGTGCGCTGTCCAAATATTAATGGCGATCACGGTGTCGCCATTACGAAGTTGTAATTAGTAATGGCGCACCGCCGAGGGTGCGCCACTAAAGTTATTTTTTATTATTGTTTTTATTCCTTTTTTGAAGACTAATGGCGATTTCACACGCGGCGCCATTACTAGTTCAACTAGTAATGGCGCACCGGGCAGAGTGCGCCATTAGTATGGTTTTTTTTGAAAATTACTAATCGCATAAGAAATGCCATTAGTAACCTGGATTACTAATGGCGATTTGTTGCTGGTGCGCCATTAGTAAGTGGGCAGCAACAAGATATTTTGGACAGCCTCTTCTCCCACACTCACTTTCTCCCCACTTCATTCTCTCCACCGCCTCCTCCTTGTCTCGGTGCCTCCTCTTTTCACCTCATTTCCACCATAGATTCATTCAAATTAATGGTTAAGTTACCTTGTTTTGCTAGGTAAGTAAGGGAGAAGCTATATTTATGTTGTTCTCCCTACAACAATGTGCACATGCACTTTTTATGGCCTAGCTAGATCTATGTATGTTCGTAGTTGCATATGTTTGTGGTGTTGCATATGTGTTTGTGTTTGGAGGTGTACCGTATTTGAAATGCGATAGTTGCCAATATTTTGCCGGAATGTTGATTCATTTCCGCTTTCGAGAATTTTGGCATTAAGCATTCTTTTTGGTCCTATTTTTAGGGAAAGTCATGCCAAATTTTTTCTTGGTTCTAAAATATCGCTTTTGCTCTACCTCGCAGCCATTGATGGTCCGCACGATGACCGAAGGCATCGTGAATAGGTTTTTGAGGTCCGCAAGGCCGAGATGCTTCAAAAGAACGAGACGGAGATAAGATGTCCGTGTCGATGATGCAAGCTGAATAGCCTTATTGCGGACCCGGATTCCGGCAGGTGGGACCACCTGCTTGCGTGGTTTCATGGATGGCTATCGTGGCAAGGTGATGAAGATGACTACGAATTCGCCCATGGGGGCCGGGCAAGAAATGAGGAAGGGCAAGAAGACAACCACCGCGGTCTGGGGGGAAGACGAAGAATCCCTGTGAGATGATCACGACGGTGATGCTGTACACATCATCATGTAGAAGATGCAGACATGATGATGATGCCGCGGAGCGACGACGCCGACCATCGATGGGCGGGTGCAGACCTCATATCCAAGAGCCGCTTTCAAGCAGAGGATAACGCAAGAGCTGCCGCCGAGAGAAAGCCAAGATGGATCAACTTGAGTTAGACGCGTTACTCCATTGTATGAAGGATGCAGCCCGAGGATACCCCAAAGTAACGCCATGGCTCAAGATGAAGGTAAAACACAAAATGACCAACGATGCTTCGACGAGAACATGTCATTCGCACGAACGCTTCCCAAGGGGAACAAGTGCCCACCAGTTTGGAGGAGGCGAAGAAAATCGTGTGTCCTCCGGATTTACCGCACGTGAAATACCATGTGCATGAACAATTGTATCATTTATCGGACGAGCACGAGTCTACCATATGTCCGGTAAAGGCCACTCGATATACAAGAAGAGGAAGAAAGCTCCTCAAAAAGTGGTGTGTGGTACTTTCCGATCACCTCGCTCAGCAGCTGTGATTCATGACTCCTATAGTAGCAAAGCTCCCAAGGCTGCACGCCGGATAGGGGAGGAGAAGAAGCAGAGAGATGACGAAATGATCCGGAGATAGATAAAAAGACAAGATGTCGAGTCACCCTAAGGATGGCCAAGCCAGGGTGCGCTGAACTTCTAATACCTGCACTTGGGAATCATCCAAACATCGTCGGCCGGGCGACAAAATCGGCGGAGTCAATCCGCTATGGCAGCTGAGAAGCACACATAGCACTCCGCCTCGGGTTTGTGTGGATGTACAACCTTCTCCGTTGTGCATGAAGAGGAAGTACATTCACATGAGTATGCTAATAAAGGGCCGAAACAACTAGGGAACGACATCAATCAGACTGGGGTGCTAAAGAGGAGCTTGACACGCTGCGGAAAACGCCAGCCAACACGTGGACGCCGCAGAGAAAGAATATTTCAGAGCGAGAGCCGCGTGACCGCCATTTACGCAGTACACGCATTATCTCTAAGCATTGATATCTATGCGGCGTGGTAGTCCACGGATTTTCCGGATGCGTAAGGTGCATGGATGATACAACGTATCGCTACCTAGATAGAGATCCCGGTCTTCAAAACCGTGGTTCATGGGACATCGAAGGTGGCTACGCGACGATTTAACCCGTGGAGGAAACGCAAGGATCTTCTCGATGGTGAAACCAAACTCAAAACGCCTGCACGAGGAGCGGCGAGGAAATAGACAAGCTGCTGAAAAATTGGAAAGATCGCCCATCGCCGGAAAGAAGCAAAAGGCGCCAGAGCCGAAAGAAGCGAAAGGCGCCAGAGCACTATCAACAAATGGAAAAAACAAGGTCTGCTTTTCGGGACTTGCTGCATCGAAGATCCACCGTGCCTCACAGCCTTGATGTCATGTATATCACGAAGAACGGTGCTAGAGTCCGCTTGGTACCCGCTCAACATGCTAGAGAGGACCAAAGATGGGCCGTAAAGCAAGGGCGACTTGAAATCAATGGGCATCGTGTGTGAGCTACACGCTATATATGATGATGATGATGATGATGACGATGATGATGATGATGATGATGATGATGATGATGCGAAGAAGTGACACGTAAAAGTCGCCGCAAAGGCAAAAAGGCCAAGAAGACGGAAATGACTACCTCCCGCAAGCTACACTCTGGTTAGAGGAGATCGAGCAGCTTTTTCACTACCCTCCTAGGAGTAAAACTTCCTTACGTTACACGCGAAGATAAGCAGATACCTAGACCCAGCGGGCAGTAAGTTCAATGATGAAGTCTCACGATCGTCACGTGTCGACGACGCAGACATTTCCAAATGTAACCAGGATCATGGACGCGCACGTCCTGCGGAAACGCTATTTGGCCTATGCAACTTTTTTTCGACGTCATCTCTCTGTTTATCGACATGCTAGGCAACCTGATATACGTGAAGAGATCGTGGTGATACTATGCGCAGCTTGAGATGTACTTCCTCAAGCATTCTTCGACATGTTATGGTGCATCCGGCCGGTCCATATGGTGGAGGATATCATCCAACTCAAAGCCGACGCTTCGCACAAAGATGATGACGCTTCGAAAGGATGAATGGTGTCATCAAAGGATACGTCAGAATGTCACGCCCAGAGGGAAGTATAGCCGGGTTTCAATCAAGAGTGCATCTCCCATCGCACTAATTATCTAGGCATCGAGAACTCTATTGGTCTGCTTCAACAGCAATCCTCGCAAAAGCTCGCCGATGGGTCACCGTGAGGGTCGCCACAAATGCATGTCGATTTTAGAGGGTCGATCACGACTTTTGAAAGAGCAAACCTAGTCGCCATTACAACACATAGACGGGTCGATCCTTGGGTGGTAGAGCACAAAACCTTATTAAGAAGACGACAATGACCGAGGCCAACAGAGGATCGACGGAGATATACTCAAAGAGCACAACTCATGTTTCACGCGTTGGTTCAAGCGAAGCTTCGTCGCACTTTACATGAGGATTCTTCCGCATGAAGAACAACTCATATTCGCTTTGTCACTATGGCCGAGCACAACCTAATGACCTATGAGGCGCACGATATCAATGGCTACACATTCTACACCGAGGCCAAGGACATGAAGAGCGATGTTTATCGAACTCGGGTAACGATGGAATCCTACACCGTAACGACAAGGACAGATACTACGGAAGGATCGAGGAGATCTGGGAGCTGAGCTACGCCGAGAGAAGGTCCCGATGTTCCGTGTCGATGGGCCAAGAACGCTATAAAAGAAGACCGTATTTCACCACCATGGTTATACCCGGGTTAATCCAAGATCATAGCAAACGCCATCGCAAAAATGAGCCATGGGTACTGGCTTCCCAAGTGGACCAATGCTTCTTCATTACCGACCCGCCAAAGCCAACCGTGTTGTCGTGGAGGACAGCAAAAGGAAGATCATCTAATAGATGGAGTAGCCAATGAGCAAGACTTCGACAAGCACGGCGACCCGAGGATCGAACATGACGACGATGATGAAGTAGCAGCATACACCACAAGAAGAAGCAGGACCACCCTACCTAAAGGACGTCCTGCTCCATAGAAGAACTCCATTTGCTGAAAAAGAAGGGCAAGAAGATTGTGAACAGATAGCTAGCTAAGATCGATTGTATTTAAATTGTAGACTTCATTTCTCGATTGTATTTCATGGGCACTTTTGAACTATCATGAATATTTTTAATTTCATGGACACTCGATCTCGATCCCTCCATCTCGATCGCTATCCCACCTCACCAGATCCGTCCACCGCCGACCACGACCCCCGCACCCTCCCTACTCAACCGCCAGCCACGACCTCGACCTCCCTACTCAACCACCGACACTCTCAGGACTCTGCTCCATACCGCCACACCGACCTCCCACTCAACAGCACACATCTCCGCACCTCCTACTAACCCACACTTCAGACACTCGCACCTCTCCCTCGCCCACCTGCATTACTATTTGATGATATTTTTAAAAATTATTACTGTCTTATAAAAAATATTATCTGTTATGATTTAAACAAGTTTGAACATATTTAAACACAAATAAGTATCAAACAACATTTTAAATGCATAAAAAATTGTGGAGCTCGAATCGAACCTCAGACCTCCGTGTGAGAACTAGTCAGCCACCACCAAGCTAGTAGAGAAGACTTGACATGTATCGATGTCGTGGTAGATAACTGCTGGCTCGAGTAAAAAAGAATATTAATGGCGCACTAGGTGTGGTGCGCCATTAGCATGTATGTACTTATGGACCGTGTGGTGCGCCATTAGTATTGTGCGCCTCACTGCACTGCAATCCCTCCTCCTCGCCTGATCCCTTCCCCGATCTTCCTCCGACGCCGCCAGCGCTCTCGACACCACTGCCAGCCGCTGCGACGCCACGCTACCACTGCTGCTTACGCCGACGCCATTACTGTCCTCAGCTCTGCACGCCGACACCACTGCGCTCGCCTCGACGCCGCCGATCGCCACTATCGCTCTCGGCCATCAGCCGCCTGACACCACTGCCGCCTTCGGACCGCCGCTCGACACCACCATCGCCTGCCGCCGACACCACCGCCTGTCCCCACCCAGTCTTTTCTCTGCCAAGGCCGCGTCTGCCGATTCCCATCTCATCCTCGTCTGCAAGGAGACAGCAAAGAGCGCGTGCTAATCGAGGGAGGGAGGATCCTCTCGTGAGCTTCCCTCTCAAATGTGATGCCCGTGTCTCTGGTCTTCATTTGTTCTGCAGATTATTTTGGTAGTACTGTATGAACTCTAGCACGGGAATGGATCTCGATGAGGGATTTACCTGCCACAGACATGGGTGATGCCTTTGTGCAAGATTAATAACCGAATGGATCTCGGATAGAGGGATTTTGGAATCGACAAATGTTCCCGGGTGTCAAAGCCTCAAAGGAGGTTCCTGAATCAACCGTGATGCAGAGCTTCACCATCTCCGCAACACCAAGACAAAGTTGCCTACCTTGTTAATATCTAGAAAGATGATGACATCGCCTCGAATTTGGAGGCAGCTCAAGAATAATTTCATGCATTTGTTATAACTCCAAGTAGTCTCGAACAAATTTTTGTGAACTGCAATAGATCATGAAGCTGCTGAACTTATAGCAATTGGTTTCATCTTGTTGCAAAGAAATCGACAAATGGATAGTAAGGAAAAATACCATAAGAATATAATCAAGAAATATATACTCCTCCGACCTAGAATAAGTGTCGTGGTTTTAGATCGATAGCATTTTAATCAAGATTTATTGTACTTTCTACTAACGGTATAACTTTTGTGATATGTATTGTTATGTTGGTAAAATAGACAACCTAGATTTACACGCAGGATCTCTAATCCAGAGAGGAGGGAGTATAAGATAGCAAAATTACTTGCAATAAAACAGGGGCTGTTAATTGTAGTTTTGTTTTGGTCTGCAATTGCATATACGGACATTTATTTAATTACCACAAGATCTAAACCATGATAAGAGCAAAAAGTAATCAGATCTGAACTGAAACTAGCTAGGAGCAGAGCATATTTTTGTAGAAGCAGAGTGCATGAAATATGGGGCTTTTCTGGATATGTTTTCAGTGTTCAGTGTTCTTCTTCGGTGTTCTTCTTCTTCGGTGTTCAGTGTTCTTGTGCCGATGATTAGTACTAGCTAGCCATGGTAGTTCAAAGGTTCTTCTTCTGTAATGGAACGCCGATCTCGCCGTCCGTTGTTTTGGTGTATCGTTACATTAGCATGGAATGGAAATCTCAGCATTTTATCCTCGAATTGCCTCGCAATCTCTTGCTCTATTGTTAAATCTACCAAGGCGCTTTTGTTAAATCTTACAGTTTGTTAATTCGATCGTGTTGGTGTCAGATGTCGTTGATTCAACCATACCTGCATTTCTACGTCAGCCATGAAATGCCCAACCATGAGCTAATTCAAAACTTAGATGGAACTTTTCCCAATTCCATGGCTGTTATCACTTCATCTTGTGCTCAGCCAATTGAACCAAGTTTGAAATATGAGGATGTGGTGCCCTTCTGAGAAAATAGTTGTCTGACCTGAACTTTTGAATGTTCAGTGCTCTGCAATTGAACTATATGTATAACTTGTTTCATGCATAGTTGTCTGACCTGAAGTTGTCCTATATGCATAGTTGTCTGACCTGAAGTTTGAAGCATAACTTGAGGGATAGCATAACTGAATATGTTTTCATAGCATAACACAGTGCACTCTGTAATGAACTATATGTATGCTGCACTTTCTTCGTCCGAGTGCATCGATGTAGACGCTTTTCGCTTTGTTGTTGGGAGGAAAATAAGAACCTGTCCTCCCCGGTTAGCAAAGAATACGCATGGGCAATGCCTCGCTGTTTTCTTCTCGAAATTTATGAATGTCACGATCAACATCTATGTGCCATAAATTGCATTTTCCCTTTTTGCTTGTTGAGGAAACATGTTTTCCATTTACTTGTTTGGCTCATGCTGTTCTTGCTAGGATAACAAAATGGTACCATGTAGGCTCCTCGATTGTCGGTATCCGAAAACTGAATTTGTAGCATCAACTCAGTCCAATGTGTTGAAGCAGAGCACATTTGTGTTGAAGCAGAGCACATTTGTTAGCGTAGCTCCCGGATAATGATTTTGCATGTACCTCGAGAGGTCTTTGAGTTTGCCGGAATGTCGATTAACTTCCGCTCCGCAATTGGTATTCCATATGTCCTATTTTCAGAAAGGTCATGCTGAAATTTTCCGTGAATTTTAGCATGACTTTGCTAAAAATAGGACATATGGGGTACTTGTGACTAATGCATGGGCCGGGTATCGAGTAGTTAATTAAGTAGGATCAAGTGCCCCGGCGCATTTGTGACTAATGCATGGCTTTTAGGGTGCCTCGTGTCAATAAAACCTAAATGATGAAAGCTTAGGCTTTTAGGGTGCCTCGGCCAAAAAACCCTCAATGATAAAAGCTTAGAGTTTAGGATGCCTCGGTGTCGATAAACCCTAAATGATGAGACCATGATCTTGTTCCTTGACAATAACCAACTTTTGACCAAACTTTGTTTCTATTTAGAGAGAAACATGGCCCACAACGATGAGGCCGGGGTTCGGCGGCAAGGCATTCTCGGAGCTGTCCCAGAGATGGAGGAACAACCTCACTTGTATGAGGCCGCCGCCTTCCACACCGATCTTGAGACCACCGATGGTGCCACCGAGGATGACTACACCGATGCTACCACCGATGGAAAGCCGCCGAGGATGCCACCATCGATGATGGCGGCGCTCGCATGATGGCAGCCAACCAAGAGGCAACGGAAGGACCGACGCTCGATCGTGTCTCCTCACCTCAAGGAGGAAGTTATCAAGCGGACTCCAACGGTATCCAACGCGCCGAACAATAGTCAATGGGTACTTGCTTCAGCTCGTGCATTGTCCGAGCACCGCCTCGATCAACACCGAGAACCTTAGGCATCCTAACCGAGGGAATTTGCGCCACCTCCTCTTCACGGTGCACGAACGATACAAGTTCCCCGCTGAATTTGCAAACACAAGCCTCAAAGGGAATAAAGTGAACAATGTCGCCTCACGAAGATGAGCAAGGCCCGCTTCTACTTGGAAAAGCAATGTGAAGAAAATGATCGATAAAGGTGAGAGTTATCAAGATCAAGGAGAAAAATCCTTCGATCACCAAGATGACTACAACGACTTCAAGATCAATTGCTCGAGCACCGCAAGCTCCCAATCAAGTGAGTGGGGAAACAAATGCGGAGCTGAACATAGGGGAACACACACTCGGTCCTGGCAAGGTTACAGAGTGGTGGAGCCTATATGGGACAAAGAGGAGGCGGACTTGCGAGCAAGGCTCTACCGCCTCTTCGAGAAATACAGCGTAACAAGCGCATCAGAACTTTGTCGTGCCCGCACAAGAAGGACCCAAAACAAAGGAGCTTACCACGGATCCAAGACCAGCAGCTTGAGCTTGTTCTCGTAAGGAATACACCCCGCTGTAATTAGCTCCATATGGTTGCATTCTAATTAATGAAGCCAAATTTCTAAATGGTTCACATTCTTCGCAAAGCGATCGAAAGTGAGCGCTGGGTCGACTTAGAGCAACCCTTGGGACACCACTCTAAATAGGGCGTGAATGTAATGAAGAAGAAGGATAAGCTCGCAGTCGACGCCACCGGTCGTGGTGGCCGCAAAGGCTTGTCGACAAAATGGGGTCATACTATACCGCTGTGTGCGGAAGGAGAAAAGACCAGCTCGGAAAGCCAGCGCAGAGGTTCAAGAACTCAAGGAATAGGTGGCATGGATTCCGGAGATTGTCCAAGAGCAAGTGGAACAACGACTCGAGCGCATTTATCACCGCCATTGTGCCTACCTTGATCTCGGGTTGAGGCGGATTGCGGCGCCAACAGGCCGCTCGATTCCTAGCTTCACGCCAGCAACTCGCGATAATGCGATGGCGGGGCTGGAAGCCCGCGGAGGCGGCATTGGTGTCTCCGACGCCGCACGGGAGCTTAATGCACCGTGTACGCTGCCGCACTTTGCAGCAAGCGCCCTCCGTTAATCGCACGTCGCCGCTGGCGTAAGGCCGACATTAGCCGAGCTCGACGCCATCATCACGGTAATCACTGCTTCTCGCCGAGGACTTCATCTCTGCCTTTTGATCGGCATCCCCGACGCCTACATGTTTTCGCAGGCGCCGCCAATGTTCCGGCACTCTCCTCCACTTCGTGAACAACGAAGTTGGTCGATGTCGCTAACGGCAAAATCGCTCAACCGGCAACCCTTGTTCCACGGTACCGATGCCACCCAACTTGTTTAGGGTTCAACGGTTCGGTGCCAGTCGACGACTTGTTACCTCCGATTCGACCTGCCGGGCCGACCATGAGGGTGGGCC
>JAHHZJ010004497.1:0-10875 GCA_021437245.1 Aegilops speltoides | reverse complement strand
GGGGGCCTGGCCCATCACAAGCTTTCGTGTCCATCTTGCCCAAGGCACTTTAGTTAGCAAGGCCCGACGGCACCTTCAATGCAGACGGAGTGCTTGATGACTTAACCCATGGCAGGTGTCCACCAAATTACCGCACTGCATCAAGTAGCTCCTCGGCATGGCTTCTTAGGCCACACCAAACTATGAGGCCCTTCATTGTTCGCCACCTTTGGAGCTCGACCAGTGCTTTAGCGGTCGCCGGGCACTGGATGTCCGCCTCAAAGATACGAGACCGATACCTTCTCCATCAAGCCCCTTCCTGGCGAGAATCGGCAAGATCGACACAGTAAGGGCAGACCGCAATGCTCCCGAGCTCCGGATTCGGTAAGTAAAAGTAATTCACTTTCACGGCTTGCTTTGCATGAAGAATGCCTTACCCAGCTATCTTCTTTATCGCTCAATTTCGGAGGGCTTTCGGTTCCTTAGCGGCTTGGGCACTCTCAAGAGCCGAGGCAGCTCGACTCGAAGTCTTACAGCCCAAACTCCGTGTTTTCCCAGAGGCCCGGAGCTCTTGTCGACCTCCGCCACCAAGGCCTGCTTCTTCTCGCCTGTGTGTTCCACGGCCGATTATGCTCGCCCTGACACCGCCCTTCGTGGTGCCACCTGCTCATGGCCCCGCAATACTCACGTTATTCCCGCATTTTTGCAACCAAATCCTTTTCTATAAGGTATTACTTTAATAAGGTATTACTTTACCTTCCTCGTCCTCGAAGCCGCTTTTGGCACGGCCGAAGCTCGTTTCTCGACCGCCGAGGCTCTCTTCAATACATTGACCTCCAGCAATGCAGATAGGTCAAGATAGAGCTCTGATTCCCATATTGACATGCTTATGTTAGACTCACAGATATCTTTTAGATCCGTTGGCTTTTCTTCAACACCAAACCGAGCATCAGGCTACCGTCTATCGGTACTATTTACATATCTTAATTACATACCTCAAAGCCGAGAAGGCGGTAAGCCAATACCGTCTTGGCGGACCGAACTTTCGATCACCGCACTCATAACAATGTTGTGCTCGTCGATGGAGGCGCGCTGAGCACCTCCAAGTTATCCGTGCTCCGGTTGGACGGAGGCCACCGGCATCGCAGTTCCGCCTCTCACGGGGGTCGCCTTAACTCCGAACCACTAAGGGTTCCGGCGGAGTCCGACAGTCCGCACTCGAACCCTTTGGGGTTGATCCCCTCGGCCAAAGTCCGGAGGTTGCCTTGCGGCACCTGTGGACCTCCTCGCCTCCGGCCAGGCCCTTTTGGGACCCCATCTCGGCCATCCAGGAGGAGGAGAGGAGGCGCCGAAGTGAAGTACTATTCACGTCCGACGGAGCCTGGGCGCCGTCGAAATATCAAGCCCGCCTCGGGCGGGCTGCGTGGTTGTATTCGACGCCATGAGATTCTATGCAAAATGAAATGCCTTTGAATTATTCTGGGTTCCGACACTTACGGGTTCCGGGCTTAGTCCTTGGGCCACCCTTCATCATCGTGCGGGGAGTAGTCCCGGAGGGTCCTTCCCTTCTTCATTCTTCACCCCCCCTGGGGAAGCCTTCCTTCTTTCTCCCCTTCCCGGGAGAAGCCTTTTTTCTCCTCCCCGCCTCGGAGGAGTCTTTGGAGTCGCCCCATGAGTCCGAAATACCGACGGAACCTTCGAGTTCCTATGGCCTTCTTTTGGTCTTCGCCGCACCACGTAGGCACCGAGCCGCATCTCCGGACGGGCATCCGCTGGATCTTCGGGAAGGGAGGACAGCTTAACCTCGCCGGACGCCTTGCCAGCCGCAAAGGTAGGGAGTTTAGATCCTGAAGAGTCAAACTATGGAAAATAACACCCGGGGTAAAATAGCTTACCTCACCGGCTTGACGCTGAGGAATCGCATCTTCGATAGGATGGGAGCCTCGGCGCCTTTGAATAACCTCCGCATTTCATAATGTGTCAAGAGCCCGCCAAGGTCCGTGATGTGCCGGATCGAACTCCCACAAGTTGAAAGCCCATTGTTGGCACGGAGAATCCAATGATGAGCATGACTCGGATTACGCTGAAAGCTTTGAGCTTTTGTTCACCGGTTTGACGCAGGATTGGAGTCCGGCCATTCAATCACCCCAAGATAGGCCCTTCTTTCCGGGAGGTGAGCCGGGGGATACCAGATTCGAATTGGGTCATATCTGGGGCCACGGCCGGATGTAGAACCACCCGACCACCCCTTTATGGTCTCCACAAAGGAGCCTCGAATAGGACATTGGGCATCTTGCCCACCATGGCACCCCCGATTCGCGGCGCCGCCCCACACTTTCGCTTGACATTAAAAGTCTTAGCCATAACGATTGGGCGATGCAAAGGAAGGTTTCGCAACCACGATGGGAGATTTGAGGATGAAATTTGGGGGGAAATCCGGCCAATAGAACATGAGCCCCTGCAAAATGGGGAAGTGGAAAACCTAGCCCATGGAGGAAATGGATGAGGAATACCACCCCTCATGGGGCCCGGGGGGATGAGGTGCCCCCGCCGGGAGCCGGGCAATGTCGCTGGATAAGTATCCGCCTGCAGTTTCTGATGTGCCCTCCGGGGAAGGAGGCCATCCACTTGCCTCCCGCCTCCCATGGCGGAGAAGGTTGAGGCGAGATTGCGGACTTGGGCGCGGAGCTCGAAAAGGCCAAGATGGATAAGCAAAGGAGAGAAGGCGAGGTAAAAAGGTGGATCCTTATCCCTATATATGGGCGATTCCATGCCTCCCCACCAGCCCGGTAAACTCCCATTCCCTGCCGAATCAATGGCGCTGGGTACCCACGCCCGATTGATGAGAATCCCAAATAAGGGACACGATCCCTTGGACAAGACGTAAGGAAACGTTCCTTAAACGGGGAGGTGGAACAAGAAAAACAACTCAATAAAGGCTTGGCTGGTGTGATGTCATGCCACAATACGCCGGATTGAACTTGTGTAAATATTATTCTCTCTAGGTATGTGGAACTTATTCGCAGAGCGAGACACTATCCCGGTGTTCACAATCTTCCATGAAGTATTCGACGAGGAACCCGCCTTTGCAATGCCGAAGACAATATGCCCGGACTGTTATTAAGCCAGTTCGGCTACCGAGGAGTCCCGACTAGGGAGGTCCCGTAGCGAACTATCATCTTTGGCCGGACTCCAAGACTATGAAGATACAAGATTGAAGACCCCGGCCCTGTCCGGATGGGACTTTCCTTGGCGGGAAGGGCTTAGCGAACGGATATGTAGATCTCCTACCATTGTAACCGACTGTAACCCTAGCCCCTCCGTCTATATAAACCGGAGGGTTTTAGTCCGAGGGATGAACAACAATCATACCATATGCTAGCTTCTAGGGTTTATCCTCTCGATCTCATGGTAGATCTACTCTTGTACTACCCATATCGCAATATTAATCAAGCAGAGTAGGGTTTTACCTCCACCGAGAGGGCCCAAACCTCGGTAAAATGTCGTGGTCCTTGAAGGCGCTCTCACAGGTCGGATGTAGCAGGCGGCAAACGGGTCACACCGCCGCACATCGGACACGCCCCACCGGAAAGCATCTGTCACGGAGCGCCTCACGCCGCAGGTAATCGGAGCGGGTCCTCCCTGACCGCCCTTCGATCCCGCCACGCCCAAGCTTAAGGAGCCTACCTCCGTCTGCTTGAAAGAGGGCCGGATCGATCTCTCCGCCAGCTCCGACGAGGAAGAAGAAGAGTAAGATTCTTTTGTCAGACTTGTAATTCTTCAATTTTGCTGTTTTTGTCTTGCATCCGATTTGCTTTACTCAACTTATTCCTTTCAGACCCTCGCCCAGAGCGCGAAGAGGGCCAAGGCTCGTGATTATCATCGAGGACGAGCCCACCGAACGTGGGGGGCGCCTGAGACCACCTTGCCGACCGCATTCATTCTCAGCAGCCCTCCAGAGCCCCTCAAGAAGTATATGGTTTACTTCCCATTGTTATGGTGGCATGGGTGCTCTTTCTTTGCCGACATCTCGACATCGGTTTGTGTAGGAGCAAGCAGCCTCACCAGAGCAACCTGCCACCCCGAGATGCTATTCCGGCTTGACTACACCGCCAAGGGAGGATTCGGCAAGGAGCGTTCTCCCAAGGAGAAGTTCCTGCAAGGAGGCACCAAATACTTCCTTGGTGGAGCCCATGACCGCAGATCCCAAAGACAGTAACCCTTCTTACTTGAAAACTTCCCTTGGGTTTTTCTTCTTCCGATCTTCTTTTGGATATTTGCTTGACTTTTCTCCTCTCCCTTTCCGCACTCCACCTTCCACGGAGCCGATGGAGACCGAGGCCACCGGCGAGGAGAATGCCAAGGGCAACACCAACGACGCCGCCAATCAAGAGGAAACCGGCCGGCGATCCTGCCGGGCGGGAGGCCGCATGGCCGCCCAGAGCCGGCGAGGGTTCGGCGATCGACGACGCCCCGAGGTCAAGGAGCGAGGCGCCTACATCCCGGCCGATCCTTCCCGCCCCAAGCCAGTGCCCCGAAGAGCTCCACTTATCTAAAGGCCGGCGAGCGTTTCATCAAGCTCCTCAAGGCCAAGCCTTGGGAGCCGTCAAGGAGAAACTTTCGATGGAGAGGTGTCTCATTGGCCGACCTGGTCGACACGCCGCAAAGAAGCAAAGATGAGTCTAAGGAAGAGCAACTGCGGAACTGTGTCACTCTACCGCGTCTGACAAGCCAAGGTGGAATCCTGTGAAGCGCTTGTCGCAGCGGGAGTGGATATTGAGAAGGGGAGGAGCCCGGAGTCGCAACCAAGAAGCCCTCCGTCCATTGCAGAGGAGCAAGCGAGCTGCCGAGGCGCATAAAGCCTTCCTCCTCGAGAAGGCTAAAGCCAAGAGCAAGCCGCTTGCCGCCAAGGAGCTGCTTAGGCTGAAGGCGAAGTGGCGCAGCAGAAGGTCAACTCGACAGCCATGAGGAGCTTGCCACGAGAGCGTACATTTCGGGTCTCAAGGAGGCAAAGGATGCCGCCGAAGGTGAGGCCGCCAAGAAGGAGCCGGAGGCAAGGTGACGAGCTAGAGGCCGATCTCAAGGGCAGGGATGAAGAGCTTGCGCGCTCCATGCGGAGCGCCGAGAAGGACGCCCACGCCCATGGCGAGCCGCAGGTCGCTCTGCCGAGAAGGGCAAAGAGCCGAGCGCCCCGGGCGACTCCAACGCCGATCTTGAGTGAAGCTGGCCATTGGCCGAGACGCCGACGGCGCTAAGGATCGGGAGGTGGCCTTGAAGGAGGAGATCAAGGCCAACGGCGCTACGACGAGGGCCGCCAAAACCCGTAACACTTTCAGGAGACGGGAACTCCGAGAGGGTCTCGTGAATATCGCCAGCATATCGATGAGGAGCCGGGCGACTGGGATGGAGGATTTCGGTATTCTCCGATGAGAATCTCCACCCCAAGCTCACTTTGTTCTTCATATGCATGACGCCTCCAAAGGACTCCGGAGAGGATCCCAAAGCATGGTCGACTAGTCGCAGACGATCTGCGCGAGAGTTCTTCAAAGGTGTTGTGAAGGTGGCCTTCCGCAACCCAGGCCTCAACCTCACCAATGTCCTCAAGAAGCTGCCTCCGGATGTCGATCCGAAGAGTTTCAAGGCCCTTGTCGCACCCATTGTGGACAAGGTGAACAAGGTCAAGAGGGTTGATGGCGATCGCCAGAATTAGGGCCTGCTTCCTCCCTTTCCTTGTCGTCACACCATGTTACTGAATAATCTATTAGGGCTGCATAAGCCATCTTGTAATATAACTTTTACTTTGGGTATCGATTATGTTATTCACTTTTACTTGATTCCTTCCTTTGTATGTTTTCCCACGCTTAGGGAACTTGCCCAAGAGACCTTTGTCAGAAGCCGAAAAGCGGAGTGTCGAGTCCGGGCGGTGCCGCCATCGACAAGAAACCTTGTCGCAGCTAGTCGCAGCTCACTTGTTGTGAGCGGACTCAAACAAAGTAAGGGCTAATTAGCTACGAGTTGGTTCCTCCGCGCAGTGTTTTCCATACAAAGCACTTCGCTCGAGGAAGATAACTTAAAAGTTTAAACTGATGCTCAAACTTTGGCAACATAGCTTTTCGTCGCTTGCTTCCCTAAGGCAAAACTTTCTTGAACGACGCTCGTCCACACCATTATCTCGCCCTCCCCGCAAACTTGTGGGAGGAACCTTCCTTTTGAGAAAAAGAAAGAAGAGAAAATAAAGATATGGAGCCTTAAGGCTCATTATTGCTTATCGGGTAGGTGCCGCACAAAATGTCGATAACACATGCAAAATATAGAAAGCATGGAATTGACAAGATGTGCGGAGCACGTGAACTTTATTTATGCACGGGTCTCGCCCGCTTTGTACAAAGGATTACATGCAACAATGCAAGACTTGTATAAAGGTGGTTGCTGGAATGGGTTCCAGAACCGCACTTACGGGTAAAACTTACGAAGATGCTCAATGTTCCACGAGTTGCTCACCGAAAGCCATCCGGTCTCAAGGAGGACAAAGCTTGCCTAGTGACTCGCTTCACTTGTAAGGGCCTTCCCACTTCAAGGCCAACTTGGAATTCTTGGCGGATCGAACACGCCAAGAACAAGGTCGCTTTCCTCGAGACTTCGCATTAACTTTGCGGCTATGGTAGCGTGCAAAGCTTGCTGGTATCGGCAGCTCGCAAGAGCGTAAGACGGTCCTCCTCAAGGAGCAACCATCTTGTCGCAATCGCTCTTGCTCAAGCTTCATCATAAGAGAGCACTCGAGGCGATCCAGATACGAAGTTCCGTGGGGAGAACCGCTCGCTCCATAGACTAGAGCGAAGGTGTCCGCCTGGCTCGACGGCGCGCCCGACGCAAAGAACCACCGCAGCCTCAATCCAGCTTTTTCCGGACTTGTGCAGCTCGTCGAAAGTCCTAGTCTTGAGCCCAAGAACACTTCAAGATTTGCCCTCTCCGCTGACCGCTGCTTCTGATGAGCAATGGCTAAGGCACTTTGGCGCCAAGATCTTGGACGATCGCATGAAGGTGCGGCTCGGAATTGCGTGCTTGTCGGTGATGATCCGTTAGGGACCCCAAACGACAAACAATCGACCAAGAACTTGATAGCGATTCCGCTCACCTTCCTCATTGCTTCCACTTCCGCCACTTTGTGAACTTGTCGATTGCAACGCATAAGTACTCAAAGCCCCGACAACTCGGAGAAAGGGGCCGAGGATGTCGAGCCCCTGCACCAAAAATGGCCAGGATAAAGGGATCGTCCGAGAGCTTGAGCTAGTTGGTGTATCCGCTGAATGGAACTCGCACACTTCACACTTGGTTACTTGTGCTTGCATCTCGGAGGGCTGTCGCCAAAGAAACCTTGCGAACGCTTTGCTCAAGAAGTGTTTTGCGCCAATGTGGTGACCACATATGCCTCCATGTATCTCGCCAATGCATTCGTCCATCTTCCCGTGAATACACTTCAATTTCACACCGTTGAATCTTCTTCTCAGATAGTGTGTCGTCGACAAACCGGTACATACTTGATTGCCGCTACTCTTTCCGCTTTCTTCTTGCTCTTCGGAAGTTCTCTCTCTCAAGGAAACGGACAACTGGTGTGCTCATGCTGAGCTCGTGGCTCGACAACAAGGACTAAAGGCACATATGTTGCCGCGGAACATCCGCTTCACGGCGAGAACTCGCGGCCACCGAGCTTGATGTTCTCGCAAGCTTGCCGGAGCAAAACTTGTCGGAGCGCTCGCTTCAACGGGACAAACCCTAGGGCTTGCAAAGCAGATCGCTTCCTCAAGACCTTTGGTGTTGATCTTGGGACCTTCTGGCGGCGGCTTCGGGAGCTCCGCCGAAAATAGTCACCGAAATCAACTTCCTCTTCTTGCTCGGCTCAGCTTGATGGTGTTACGACGGTTGAGTTAGTTTGAGCACAAAGATCCCCGGTTCCCAGTAACTTAAGTGCGGCGACTTTGACAGCCGCCGGCAATGTCGCTCGAGCTCTTGGAACATGTTCCATCCAGAGGCCATCAAAGTGCTCTTCTAACTTTCTCACTTCATCAACGAGGCTTCCATCAATGGACTCGATAATTTTATTTACTTGGCGGACGAAAGTCGAGTCACCCCGACAATGAGCTTTTGATCCAAGGTCACCAGATCTCGAGACCGCAAGCAAACCTTCATACTCGCAGATTGTTTGTTGCTTGCCTGGGAAAGTGCATCCGACTACGACTTGAGTGCTATCCGGGGGCGACAAGTAGCACGCCCGCACCGCGCTTTGAAGCGAGAAGGCACCATCAAAGAACATCACCACTTTGCTTGCTTCCTTGACGGGATGCTCGCCTCGAATTTCTTCATCCGTGTTGGCGCCCATCTCGCTATGAATTCTCGCCAATGCTCGCTCGATAGTTGAGGTACTCTCAAACTTGAGGCCAAAGCTTGATAGCCCACCCACTGACAATCCCGCCTGCCTTCCGGATTCTCGCAAGATCCTCTTCACGAAAGCGAGTGACAACTATGATCTCATGTGCTTGGAAATAATGGCGCAGCTTTCTTGAGGCCATGAGAAGGCCGAAGCAATTTCTGACACCACAAGTATTTGACCTAGCCCCGCAGAAGGGAACCGACAAAGTAAACCGGGCCGCACCATTTCTTCGCTTTCCTCCTGCGTCTCAAGCAGATCCATCCTTGTCGGGACCAGAGCTTGTCGGGAAGCCCCGCTTGTCGCCGGATGCATCCGCCGTGGTCGCGGCTCATCCTCCTCCTCTCCGCTACTAACGCAAGCACTAACCACTTGATTGGTTGCCGCTATATACAGCAAAGAACTTCTCTTGTGGCTTAGGTGCATAAGTATTGGAGTGGAGGATGTATCTCTTCAAGTCTCGCAGCGCAGCCTCCGCTCCGAGTCCATTTCATTGACCCGCTTTTTCAATATTTTGAAAACGCAGGCGCGCCAGCAGATTTAGAGATAAACTCGCCGAGAGCAGCCACACAACCGCAAGCCTTCGACATCCTTGACGCGCTTGGTGCTTCAATCTGCCAATGGCCTTGATCTTGTCGGGATTGGCTTCAATTCCTCCGAGATAAAGAACCCGAGAAGCTTGCCGGAGGGGACTCCAAACACACACTTCTCGGATTCAGCTTGAGGTTGATCTTGCGCAGATTTGCAAAGGTCTCGCCTAAATCTTGAATCGAGTTGTTTGTCTTGTTCTGACCACTATGTCATCCATGTAGGCTTCCACATTTCTGCAATCGGGCTCAAAAGCGCATGGACTACTTTGCAAATGTTGAACCAAAGCATTCTTCAAACCGAAGGGCATCCGCATTAAATAGTACGTCACATGGAGTGATGAATGCGTCTCCTCATCCTCTTCTGCCATAAAGATCCGATGGTATCCTCGAGTATGCGCCAAGAAATGAAAGCAAGTCACATCCGCCGGGAGTCAACAACTGGTCAATGCGCCGCAAGGAAATGGTCTTTGGGACAAGCTTATTAACATCGGTAAAGTCGATACAAAGCCTCCATTTCCGCTTGCCTTGGCGACGATTACTGTGATTGGCCAACCACGAGGATGGAGCATCCTCCGACAAGGCCCGCGCTTCCAACTTCTTGATTTCTTCGCAATGAATTCTTGGCGCCCACCGCTTGTTTCCGACTTTCGTGACGCCGCATGGGGACAAACGGCAAGATGGTGCTCGACATTTTCCGAACACCGATGTCGACGGTTCATGCAAACACGCCGACGTTACCCAGGAAAGCAACGAAGCCGCTTCCTATTTAGGGTCGAGAGTGGCACCGATGGTAAGGAACCACCAGCTGCCTCCTTGGCGGCACCTTTGGTCTCCGCGAGCTGCCATTGCTTTCTTACACTTGCCGGTGGAGCTCGATGGTGCGCTCGACAAGAAGCGAAAGACCAAGAGGTGCGCTGCCGGAGTGGGCATCGTAACCTTGCCGGACTTGGTCTTTTTCCCGGAGCTTCAGGCAGTGTCTTGCGATCCGCAGCCGCCGCTCCTGGAAATCTTGTCGCCAGATAAGAGCATCCTTCTTGTCGCCAGGACGAGATGATACTTATCGGCCCGCATCTTCAACATGTTGTATGCATAATGAGAGGCTGCCATGAATTTGGCGAAGCCGACGGCCAAGTATCCCATTGTATGGCAATGGATAATCAACAACGCCGGTGACCTCTCACCCTGAAGTTCAACTTCCCGCCAAATGTTATCGGGAACGGATCTTCCTTTCGCTTGCTCCTTCCCGGATTGATTCCTTGAATGTGTCGGTCTCTTCGAGCTCGCCGTCGGATCCGAGTTTCGGAGTAACACGGAGGAGATCAGTTCAAGCCCCCGCCATAACTAGCATCTTAGTGACCTTGAGGTTGCGGATAGTTGGTGAAACCAACATCGGCAAGCACCCACCATAGTTATGGCGATCGTAGTCCTCAATATCAAAGATGATAGGCGCTGGACCATTTCGAGGCTTGCGGACTCGATGGGTGGTTCTCGCATTGATCGCCGCACTCACCGCCTCGAGCGGCAGGAAGTATGCGAGAAGCACCGCCATCAACGCACAGACCTCCGTGGCTTTCTCAAACTCCTACCATCGGGCCTCCATCATCCATATCTTCATCTTGCTCGCCATCTTCATCCTTGTCGCGCCGCTGGGAGGCTCGCCTCCTTGCCGCTTGGCCTTGGCCGCGGCCCTCCCCGACCGACGCTTTGCCGGATCCTCCAAGACTTCTTGTTTTCCTTGTCGCCGCCAGATTAGCCTTTTGTGCCAACAAGCTGCTCGACCTTCTTGCAACTCGAGATCATGGCCCTTGGTGTGGTGGATCTTGTAGTATCGCTTGCCGGAGCCGCCCGCTTGTCGCGCGCCACCTTCGCTTCCTTGGTGCC
>JAHHZJ010004496.1:0-15698 GCA_021437245.1 Aegilops speltoides | reverse complement strand
CCCCTTTTCGTCCCAAGGAGCGGAGGGCGCAGGAAGAGCGATCGAGGTCAAGCACGAGGGATTTTACCCAGCTCGAGCTCTCCTGAGAGATAAAACTCCCATGCTGCTTTGTGTTTCTATTCTATTCTTGCTCAAAGCGGGTGCTGTAGTCTCGAATGAGTCGAACCCTTCTACGCAGCATGGGCCTCCTTTTTATAGTCTAAAGGGGTCACCGATAGGTGGCAACGCAGAAAGAGGGGTAAAAGTAAAATGGGGGTTGGTACAACCGCTATCAACAAGGCTCCCTACCTAACTGCGGATTGCAGGGGACAAGGGCATTTAATGCCCGTCCGGCCGCCCAAACAAGGCAGGAAACGACGTTAGGAGTGCCACCGATCGCCACGATGGCCTCCTCGTCATCTTCACATGCCACCGCACCGCTGTCACAATATTACCGCCACGGCACCAGGAACGATCCCGCGGCGACACGCCGCCGGATGTGCTGGAGCGGCATGGAGAGTGGGCTTTCGCGCAAGCGCTTTGCCGCTGTCGCCGTTTTGCCGCACCCGCAAGCTTGCCGCCGCCGGTCTTGTTATTTCCCGCAAGCTCCTCTTGCCGGTTCTGTCCTTCCCGCAAGCTCCTCTTGCCGGGCCTCGCCTTCACAGCTAACACTTTGTTCTTGAATGGCAGTAATAGGAATGACGGCGATCTTGGCGACGCCGCAAGCCTTGCCGCTGACGCCCGATCGCCTCGGCACAAGTTCGGGATACTAAGGTACCCCTACTTTAGTACACCGACAGAGCCCCCGGCTCGGGCCATACACGGTGCCGAAGCGCCATGGGCCAGCCCAAAACAGGCACGGCACACGCGCTCGGGTCCAAACCAAATCTACTCAGATTCACTGCCCCTCCAGAACGGCACGCCACAAACGCGGGCCATGGGAGAGATCGGGCAATTTTAAATCAGAAATGCGTAACGCTCGCCTCCCCTATTTATAAGCAGAGGAAATAGGGCCGTTTCCCCACCTTCGCCACTTGCGCTTTTTCCTCCAAAGATCCGCCGCCCTCCGCTTCCTAAGCCGAAGAGAGCAGCCCGCCGCTCGCCGCTGCCGCTCTCAACACTTCCGCTGTCCCCCGCCGCTTCCGCCATGGTTCAAGACCGCAAGACCACGAGTCGGCCGAGGCGTATGGCTTGAGGCGCGCAAGGAGCGAGAGCTTTTCCCCGAGCTCATCCCGGCGGCGCCAAGGAGGAGTTCTACTCTTCTTCGTCGACGGAGACGCGCAGATCCGCACGCCGGTTTCCCACCAAGCTTCTAAATCAAGCGTGCCCAAAAGGGTATCATTTCTTTCCAAGAGTTTTCATCGGGCTCGCACCTATTTTTTCGATTGCTTCGCGACATCATGAATACCCACGGTTTCATCTTCTTGATTTCACCCCTAACGCCGCTCCGACAATGGCGGTTTTCGACACCTCGCGAGAACTTCGCTGGCATCCACCCAAATGCTGCTTTTTTTCGCCACTATTTCACCCCCGAGCCGAGAAAGGAGAGCCATTGGCCGTGGAATCGCTTGGGTCTCACGAGTCGGCTCAAGGAGGTGTATCTCGAGGGCGAGCCCGCAGCAAGTGGGATGAGTGGAGGGCGGAGTGGTGCTGATCGCTGACGCCAACCCGCAGCCATTCACCAACCTCGCGCCAGACCTCGTAGCGCGGGCGATTGAGCGCTCTGTCGACGACGCTAAGCTGAAGATTGCCACCACCAATCCTCCGGCCAGTTGCTGGCTTACAGCAGGGCCGCTTGGGCAGATTTCTTCGCTGTCAGACGCTCTCGCAAGGGGAGGCCCGCCGGCTGTTTGGCCCGCCGGATATCATGAGGCTGCGCCCAGGCCTCAACTTCAACTTCCAGCTCGAGCTTGACGGATGCTCAAGGAGCTGTTCAAGCATGACGCCAACCATCCAAGTGGTTCAGCTGCCGCAGGCGCCATCCCACCGTGCAACAACTCCCAGCGGATCGATTCGGTAATGATGCCGAGTGTGACTCGCACGGATAAGCCCAACTTGATGGAGCCTGCCGACGACGCCGGCGGCAATTCTTCGATGGCTTGGCGGAGGTAGCAGTCGCCGACGAAAGCAGAGGCTCTCACCCGCGACACCACCGACGACGAGATGCGGTACATCGCCACTGGGTCAAGAGGCGGCGAGCGGCCGGGCGAAGTTTGGCTTCACGTTGAGGAGGCAGAGGGGCCGAGGCGGCAAGCCTTGCCGACCGGGAGGACCTTGCCGAGAGGTCGCTGGCAGGGGAGCCCAGTCAAGCGAGCGAGCCCGCCGAGGGCGCGAGCGCCAGCCTGCCTCGAGTAGCGTGCCGCAGCGGAGCCCCCAAGCAGCCCCACTTCAACCAAGAAGGCGCCTGCCGAGTTGGAGATACAAGCAGGGCGGCAGGGCCAATAGCCAGCAGCTGGGGGACACGCTTCCACCGCTGCAAGTACCTGCTGCTGAGCATCTCAGCCGGCTGCAATCGAGGCGGGTCTTCCCGGCTGCCACGCCTGATCTCGCCCTGCTCCCTGCAACGCCCAAGGGAGCTACCTCCGCCAAGCAGAAGGGTACAGATTTGACCTCTCGCTACTGAGTCTCGAGGAGGAAGAAGAGGAGGAGGAGTAAGGCTTTCCTCACTGATTTTGTTTTTCTTCGATCCTTGTTGTCTTGCATCCGACGGTTTCTCTCAATCCTGCTCCATTTCAGACTCGCCGAGAGAGCGCGAAGAGGGCCAAGGTCCCTGGTTGTCATCGAGGACGATCCTGCGCATGGATGGCGAAGACACGCCCGAGACTACCTTGACGGACCCGATTCCTTCTCCTCAGATCAGCCCTCAAAGACAGCCCCCAACAGAAGTGTTTGGTTCATTTCTGTGGGGCGCGATGGGTGCTTCTTCTTTGTCGACATCTTGATTGCTGATTCATTTGTGTAGGAGCAGTAACAGCCCATCAGAGCAAGCGTAAACAGCCCGGAGGTGCCGGCTCGCTGACCACGCCGCCAAGGGGCGATTCCCGACAAGGAGCGCCCGCAAGGGAGAGGTCTCCCAAGGGACGGAACCAAGGAGCCCTTGGTGGAGGAACCCATGGTCACAGAGCTCAAAGATGTAACCCTTCTTGTCGTAAATCTTCCCACGGGTTTTTCTTCTCGATCTTCTTGGATCTTTGCTTGACTTTTTCTTCCTCTTCCCTGCCTTCGCACTCCCCTCTCGCAGATTCGATGGAGACCGAGGCCACCGGCGAGGAAGGCGACGCGCAATACGGAAGACGCCATTGCTGACGAGGAAGAGGCCGCATCGATGAACCTCGCCGACGAAGAAGCCGCCAAGGCTGCTGGGTGAGCCGAGCGAGGGGTCCGTGATTGTACCGACGATCCGGAGGACGCAGAGCGCAAGGCGCCTACACCGATCGCAACCCTCCGCCAGCATGCGGCCAGCTCTCAAGGAGCCCCACCAGCGCCTACTTGAAGGCCGAAGGGCATACATCAAGCTTTCCTCAAGGCCGAGCCTGTGGCCGGCCAAGGAGAGGAGTTTGACGGGAAGTACTGCTCCACTGGCGGGCAAGTGGTCGACGCGCCAAGCAGAAAGCAGCGGGCGAAGTCCGAGGAGGAGCAGCTGTTCGAAGTTGGTGTCACTTATCACGCCTGCAAGCAAGCTTGAGTCCCGGAAGCGCTTTGTCGCGGGCGGAGTTGACATAGAGAAGCATGCGGAGGAGCTCCAGAGTCAAGAACCAAGAGGCCCTCCGGTCTATTGCCGAGGAGAGGCGCAGCTTGTGGAGGCGAAGAAGCGCTCATCTCGAAAAGGCTGAAGCCGAGAGAGCAGAGGTCGCCCGAGGAGATGTCCGCAAGAAGGTGAATTGACGCAGAAAAGGTCAACCGACAGCTACTAGGAGGAGCTTGCATGCGAGCAATCACTGGCGGGCACTCAAGGAGGCGAGGACGCCTGGCCGCCGAGGCCACCAAGAAGGAGTTAGAGGTGAAGGTGGCGCAGCTAGAGGCGACATGAGAAGGAAGGATGAGGAGCTTGCCGCACTCCACAAGTAAACGTGAGAAGGATGCCTTGCCCATGGCGATCCGCAAGTTCAACTTGCCGACAAGATCAAGGAACCGAACGCCGCCAAGGACTCGAAGCGCTGATCCGAGTCAAGCTGGTCACCTTGACGGAGACATCGATGGCGCCAAGAGGCGGAAGATGAATGAAGAAAGAGATCAAGGGCAACGAGGAGTCCGACGAGGGCCGCCGAGACTCGTAACACCTTCAAGGCTACGGTGGAACTCGACGGAGGGCCTCGGCAACATTGCCGCAACCATCGACGAGGAGTCGGCGGAGCTGGACTTGGCGGGCTTCGGTACTCCATCGATGAAAACCTCCAGCCCAGCGCCAAGCTTACTTTTTCTTCAAGGGTGAAGCGACGGCTCTCCAAAGCAGCTCCGGAAAGGATCCCAAAGAAGCTGGCCGACGAGTCACTGCAATCTGCGCCAAGGTCTTGGAGAAGGTGTTGGTGAAGATACTCTTCCGCAATCCGGCCTCGACTCACCCGCCCTCAAGAAGCCGCGGGCGCTGATCTTGAAGAGCTCAAAGCCATTGTCGCACCCATTGTGGACAAGGTGAATGAGGTCGAGGGTTGACGGCAGCGCGTGGATTAGGCCACCCTTCTTCTCCCTTCCTTGTCGCGTTATTTAAGTCATGAGAACAATTTAGTCAAGGTGCAACATGTTACTTTTGTAATATAACTTTATTCGGCAATGCTTGCTATGTTATCTCCTTTACTCTGCTCCATCCCTTGTATGTTTTACCCCACGCTTTTAGGGAACTTGCCGGGCAGCAATACTTGCCGCGAGCGCTGAGGAACATCACCACTGGTGGTGTTAGCCCGCAAGAAACCTTGTCGGGCTAGTCGCAAGACACTTTCATTGTTGAGCGGACTCAAACAAAGTAAGGGCTTAACTTAGCCACGAGCCGGTTCCTCCCAAGACAAGTGTTTTCCATACAAGGCATGGTCGCTCAAGGAATATAACTTAAAAATTTAAAACTGACTATGCTCAAACTTTGGCAACTTAGCTTTTCGTCGTCATGCCCCGGAAGGCTATACTTTTTTGAACGATGCCCGGTCCACACCTTTATCCTCTCTCCCCGTGAACTTGTGGGCTAAGAAACCTTCTTTGAGAAGAAAGAAGAGAAAATAATGATATGGAGCCTTAAGGCTCATATCGCTATCGGGAAGTGCGCACAAAGTGTCGCATAATACATGCGAAAAAAGAAAAGGCATGGAATTTGACAACATGTGCCGAGATACGATCTTTTATTTACGCACGGATCTCGCGCCGCTTTGTACAAAGGGTTAAATGCCACAGCGCAAGGCTTTGTATAAAGGTGGTTGCTGGAACAGTTCCAACCGCGACTTTATGGGTAAAATTTACGAAGATGCTCTATGTTCCAGAGTTGCTCACCGGAAAGCCATCTTCTGGCTCAAGGCGACATCGCCAGCCTAGTGACTCGCTTTACCAGATAAGGGCCTTCCCACTTTGGCGCCAACTTGTTGGAATTCTTAGGATTGAACGCACCAAGAACAAGGTCGCTTCCTCAAGCTTCCGCATTAACTTTATGCGGTATGGTAGCGACGCAAAGCTTGCTAGTAGCGAGCAGCTCAGACAACAGTCCAAGACGATCTTTCCTCGAGGAGCAACAAGTCATCTTGCCGCAGCTGCTCTTGCTCAAGCTCATCATAAGCGAGCACTCGAGGCGATCCGATACGAAGTTCCGGGGAGAACTACTCTGCCCGAGACAAGAGCAAAAGGTGTCCGCCAAGGGCTCGACGGTGTCGCCCCGACGACCAAAGAACCACCGCAGCTCCTCATCCAGCTTTTCCGACTTGCAGCCCGCCGAAAGTTCGTCTTGAGCCCGCAAGACTTCAGCTTGCTTCTCCGCTGACCGCTGTTTCGGTGAGCAATGTGAAGGGCGATCTTGGCGCCAAGATCTTGGACGCATCGCATGAAGGTGCGGCTCGGAATTGTGTGCCGTTGCGGTGATGATCCCGTTAGGGACTCCGAGACGGCAAACAATTGACTCAAGAACTTGATCCGATCCGTGTGCCACCTTCCTCATCGCTTCCACCTCCGCCACTTCGTGAACTTGTCGATTGCACGCATAAGTATCAAGCCCCGACACCGGGAAAGGGGCCGAGGATGTCGAGCCCCGTAATCAAAAATGGCCGTGACAAAGGGATTGTTTGGAGAGCTTGAGCTGGTTGATGTATCTCGCTGGAGTGGAAATGGCACGCTCACACTTGGTTACTTGTGCGCTTGCATCCTCGGAGGGTCTGTCGGCCAAAAGAAACCTTGCCGAAGGCTTTCCGCAGTGTTTGCGCCAATGTGGTGACCACATATGCCTCCATGTATCTCCGCCAACAGCTTCCTCGCCCTTCTTCCCGGAAATGCACTTCAATTTCACCCATTGAATCTTTCTTCGCAAAGATGTCATCGATAAACTGGTACATACTTGATTGCCGGCTACTTTCTCCGCTTCTTCTTGATCTTCGAAGTTCTCCTGTTGAAGGAAATGGACGATCTGTGCCCATGCCGAGCTTTGCGTCGACGACAAGGACTAAAGGCGCAAATGTCGCTGGAACATCCGCTTCACGGCAAGAATCTGCGATTCAGCGGAAGGTGATGCTTCCCGCAAGCGTGTCGGGACACAACTTGTCGGGAGCATCTCGCTTCAACGAAACAAACCCTAGGGCTTGTCGGAGCAGATTGCCTCAAGACTCTTTGTGTAGATCCCGAGACCTTCTTGGCGGCGGCTTTGGGAAGTTCTCACGAAAGTAGTCACCAAGAACTAACTTTCTTTCTTGCTCAGCCAGCTTGATGGTGTTACAGATGGTTGAGTCAGCTTGAGCACGAAAATCCCGATTCCACGTGCAACTTAAGTGCGCACATTTTGACAAGCCATCCGCAATGTCGCTTCGAGCTCTTGGAACATGTTCCATCCGCAGCGCCAAAATGCTCTTCCAGCTTCCTCACTTCATCAATGTAGGCCTCCATCAACGGACTCGATAATCTTTGTTCACTTGGCGGACGACAAGTCGTGAGTCACCCCGTAATAAGCTTCTTGATCCCAAGGTCCGCCAGATCTCGAGTCCGCAAGCAAGCCTTCATACTCAGAGTATTGTTTGTTGCTTGCTCCTTGGGAAAGTGCATCCGACCACGTATTGAGGTGCTCTCCGTGGGTGCGACGAGTAGTACGCTCAAGACCGGGCGCTTTGCAGCGAGAAGGCACCATCAAAGTACATGATCCATTCTTTGTTCGCTTCTTGACGGGATGCTCCTCTCCGAGTTTCTTCATCGTGTTGGCGCCCATTCTGCTATGAATTCTGCCAATGCTCGGCTCGAATAGTTGAAGTACTTTCAAACTTGAGGCCAAAGCTTGACAATTCCAAAGGCCCACTGACAATCCCGCTCTGCTTCGGATTCGCAATATCCTCTTCAACGGAAAGTGAGTGACAAATGTGATCTCATGTGCTTGAAAATAATGGCGCAGCTTCCTCGAGGCCATGAGAAGGCCAAAGCAACTTTTGCACCCGAGTACCTTTGATCTAGCCCTCAGAGAAGGGAGCCGAAAGTAAACCGGGCGCGCACCATCTTCTTCGCTTTCTTCCGCTGCGCAGATTCATCCTTGTTGGGACCAGAGTTGACGGGAAGCCTCGCTTGTCGCCGACTCGCTTGTCGTGTTGTCGGCTCATCATCCGCTCCCTCTCCGCTACTAACGCAACACTAACCACTTTGATTGGTCGCGCTAGATATAGCAGCAACTTTTCTTGTGGCTTAGGTGCATAAGTATTGGAGTGGAGGATAGGTACCTTCAAGTCTCAGAACGCAGCCTCCGCCTCCGAGTCCATTTCATTGACCTGCCTTTTTCAAAATTTTGAAAATGGCGTATGCGCCAAGCAGATTTTGAGATGAACCTACGAGAGCAGCAACACAGCCGCAAGCCTTCGACATCCTTGACTCGCTTCGGGCTTCAATTTGCTCGATGGCTTTGATCTTGTCGGGTTGGCTTCAATCCCCTCTCGGACATTAAAGAACCCGAGAAGCTTGCCGGAAGGAACTCCAAACACGCACTTCTCGGGTTCAACTTGAGATTGATCTATGCAGATTTGCAAAAGTCTCGCCCAAATCTTGAACCAAAGTTTCTCCGTCTTGCTTTTGACCACTATATCATCCATGTAAGCTTCTACATTTCGTGCAGCTATGGTTCAAAAGCATGACCGACTACTTGCAAACGTTGAACCAGCATTCTTTAGTCCGAAAGGCATTCGTACAAAGCAAAGATGAGCACATGGAGTAATGAATGCGTTTTCTTCATCCTCTTCGCCATGAAGATCTGATGGTATCCTGAGTATGCATCAAGAAATGAAAGCGATCACGCCCCGCCGTGGAGTCGGCTAACTGGTCAATGCGCTGCAAGGGAAATGGATCTTTGGGGCAAGCTTTATTAACATCCGTGAAGTCAATACAAAGCTTCCACTTCCGCTCGCTTTGCGCACTATCATCGGATTGGCTAACCACATTGATGGAGTACTCTGACGAGGCCTCGCCGCTTCCAACTTCTTGATCTCTTCGCAATAAACTCATGCTCCACCGCTTGCTTCCCCGACTTCGCTTGACGGGCCGCGTGAGGACAGACGGCAAGGTGGTGCTCAATTACTTCGGAACACCGGGATGTCGATGGTTGCCATGCAAACACATCGACATTCGCGCAGAGCAACGAAGGCTTCCTATTTAGGGTCAAGCGCGGCATCGATGGTGAAGGTACCACCAAAGGCCGCCCCTCCTTGGCGCCACTTTCTTGGTCTCGTGAAGCTGTCTCGCTTTCTTGCACTTGCCGGTGGAGCTCGATGAGTGCCCTCGACGGAAGCGCAGCTCCAAGAGGTGCGCTGCCGGAGGGCATCGTGAGCCTCTTGCCGACTTGGTCTTTCTTCCCCGGGAGCTTCACGCAAGTGGTTTGTGTTCTCGCTGCGCTTCCGTAGATCTTTGTCGGCAGATAAGTGCATCTTTCTTGTCGCCTGGACAGAAATGACACTTATCGACCGCATCTTGAGCACATTGTAGGTGTAGTGAGAGGCTGCCATGAACTTGGCAAGCGCCGACGGCCGAGTATCCCATTGTAGGCAATGGAAATCAGCAACGCCAAATGTGACTCTCTCGTCTCGAATTCAACTCGCCGCCAAACGCCACCGGCAAAGCAGGATCTTCCCTTGGGCTTGCTCCTTCCCGGTTAATTCCTTGAAAGGTACTAGTCTCTTCGAGCTCGCCGTCGGGATCCGGAGCTTTGAGCACCGCGAAGAGATCAGATTCAAGCCGCCCCGCCACAACCAACATCTTAGTGACCTTGAGATTGGGATGGTTGGCTAAACCAATATCGGCAAGCACCCGACCGCAGTGATGCGATCAGGGTGATCCTCAACATCAAAGATGATGGGCGGCTGGACCACTTCAGGGCTTGCACGATTCGACCGATGGTTCTGCCAGATTTACCTCCCGCACTCCATCGCTTGAGTTGGCGGCGAGGTGTGCAGAGAAGCACCGCCCAACGATAAAACCTCTGCGCTCTCAAACTCCTGCTCATCGGTCTCATCCTCCTCCATCTCGCATCCTCGCCTTTGTTTGCCTTGTCGCGCCACGGGAGGCTTTATCTCTTGCCGCCGCTTGGTCTTGCTGCGCGCCTCCCAAGGGACGCTTGCCGGATCCTCCGCCACCTTCCGGCCTTCTCCTTGTCGTGGCGCCAGATTCAGCTTCTTCGTAGCTCTACCATCCGCTCAACCTTCTTGCGTGCTTGGAGGTCATGGGCCCTTGGTGCGGTGAATCTTGCAAGATCGCGTCGGAGCGCCCCGCTTGTCGGCGCCACCACAGCCTTTGCCGGAGTCACCAGTTTGCCTTCTTCGGCGCTCGCCCGTCAGCCGGACCGCTCGATAACCAGCACATACTTAGCTTTCTTCTTTTCGTTATTCCGCTCCCGGTTCTTTCTTGCCGAGGGCGCCTCACCGCCGATCCTTCGCTCTCGCGTTTTCTCCGGGAGTTTCTCCTCTTCAAAGACGCGCACACTTGTCGGCCGAGCATAGAACTCACGACATCTCTGATTTGCACATCGCCATCTCTCCTCATCCCGTGGTTATGCACGTTCGATGAAACGCTACGATAACCGCGCGGGTGGACGTCGGATGTTGCGCTGCACTGCCGAATCTCTCGTATGTACTTGCGCAGGGGTTCTCCTTCTTCGGGCGAGCAGATGAAGATCGCTTCCGCCATGGGGTTTGTGGTCACCGGAAGGCTCCGACAAACCGATGGCACAGTCCGCCCATGAAGAGATGGAGTTGTCCGCAAGTGCATGAGCCAAGATCTCGACATTGGGCTTGAGCACCGCCGGAAGTAGTGGCAGATATTCTCGCGGCTTCGCAGCCTACACCGCGATGGTGTAGAAGCCGAGAACTCGACGGATGTATCCCGCCATCGCATTTCTCGTACATCCGGCTTGAAGTTTTGATCGCACGACTCGCCGCAGCTCACGAAGTGAACGCAGGCAACTCTATCGTGATACGGCAAGTCGCTCGTTCTCTCTGGCGCATGCATATCATCATGGGCCGCCTGGTCGACCGACGCTGCTTCTTCGACGCCATGTGAGGCGAAGGCTTCGTCGCCGTTTGGAGAATCTTGGCGTTGATCGCAGCGAGCTCGCGGGTCCGACGACGCGGTGGAGTCGGTGTCGAGGTTGGCCCGGCGAGTCGGCGATCTTGGCCTTCGGGCGGAGGACGGTGGTGGCACCCCCAGGCGATGTGTTTGCATGGCAACCATCCGACATCCCCGGTGTTCCTGTGAAAGTAATTGAGCACCACCTGCCGCCTGTCCTCACGCTACGCCCATCAAGCGAGAGTCGGAAGCAAGCGTGGAACGCCAAGAGTTTATTGAAGAGATCAAGAAGTTGGAAGCGTGCCCTCGCCCGAGGAGTACTCCATCCAACGGGTTAGCTAATCCGAGTAGTCGGCGCAAGGCTTAACGGAAGTGGAGGCTTTGTATTGACTTCAGGATGTTAATAAAGCTTGCCCCAAAGATCCATTTCCTTGCCGCGCATTGACCGATTGTCGACTCCACGGCAGATGTGATCCGCTTTCATTTCTTGATGCATACTCAGATACCATCAGATATTCATGGCGAAGAGGATGAAGAGAAACCGCATTCATTACTCCATGTGGCACTGATGCTTTGTGCGAATGCCTTTCGGACTAAAGAATGCTGGTTCAACGCTTGCAAGAGTAGTCACCATGCTTTTGAGCCACAATTTACGTAAATGTAGAAGCTACATGGATGACATAGTGGTCAAAAGCAAGGATAGAGAAACTTGGTTCAAGATTTGGACGAGACTTTGCAAATCTGGCAAGATCAAGCTCAAGTTGAACCCCGAGAAGTGCGTGTTTGGAGTTCCTTCCAGCAAGCTTCTCGGTTCTTTAGGTCCCGAGGGGATTGAAGCCAACCCCGACAAGATCAAAGCCATCGAGCAAATTGAAGCCCGAGCGAAGTCAAGGATGCGAAGGCTTGCCGGCTGTTTTGCTCTCAGAGGTTCATCTCAAAGTCTGCTTGAGCGCCTCGCCATTTTTCAAAATTTTGAAAAAGGCAGGTCCAATGAAATGGACTCGAGGCGGAGGCATGCTACAGACTTGAAGAGGTACTCTATCCTCCACTCCAATACTTGTCGCACCTAAGCCACAAGAAAAGTTTTGCTATATCTAGCGCAACCAATCAAGTGGTTAGTGCTGCTTAGTAGCGGAGAGGAGGCGGATGATGAGCCAAAGAATCAAGCGTAAGCGAGTCCAAATGGACAGGGGGGCTTCCTGCCAAGCTCTAGTCCCGACAAGGATGAATCTGTGCAGCCGCAGGAAGAAAAACAGAAGAAGATGGTGCAACGCCCAGTTTACTTTGTTAGATCCCTTCTACAGGGGGCTAGATCAAGGTACTCTGGGGTGCAAAAGTTGCTTTTTGGCCTTCTCATGGCCTCGAGGAAGCTGCGCCATTATTTTCAAGCACATGAGATCACAGTTGTCACTCGCTTCCGCTGAAGAGGATATTGTAGAATCCGAAGCAATGCAGGATTGTCGAGTGGGCACCGGAATTGTCAAGCTTTTGGCCTCAAGTTTGAAAGTACTTCAACTATTCGTAGCCGAGCATTGGCGTAATTCATAGCGTATGGACGCCAACACCGATGAGGAAACTCCGGAGAGGAGCATCCCTCCAAGGAAGCGATTAAAGAATGGATCATGTACTTTGATGGTGCCTTCGCTACAAGGCGCCGGTAGGGCGCATTACTGTCGCACCCACCGGAGAGCACCTCAATAACGTGGTCCAGATGCACTTTCCCAAGGAGCAAGCAACAAACAATACCGCAGAGTATGAAGGCTTGCTTGCCGGACTCGTGATCAGCAGCACCTTGGGATCAAGTAGCTTATTGTCGTGGTGTCTCACAGCTTGTCGTCCGCCAAGTGAACAAAGATTATCGAGTCCATTGATGGAGGCCTACATTGATGAAGTGAGGAAGTCGGAAGAGCATTTTGACGACCGCAGATGGAACATATTCCAAGAGCTGAAAACGACATTGCAGATGACCCGCCAAAATGTGCCGCACTTAAGTTGCTCGTGGAACGTGGATTTTCGTGCTCAAGCTGACTCAACCATCTCAGAATAATTCCATCAATCGGACAGAGAAAGAAGAGAAAGTTGGTTATCGGTGACTACTTTCCGCAGAACTTCCCGCACGCCGCCAAGAAGGTCTCCAGATCAACACAAAGAGTGCCGAGGAGTAATCCTCCGGCTAAGCCCTAGGGTTTGTTTTGTTGAAGCAGATGCCCGACAAGTTGTGTCCCGACACGCTTTGCCGGGAGCATCACGCCCGCTGAATCGCAGATTCTGCGTGGAAGCGGATGTTCCCGCAGCAAGATTTGGCGCTTTTAGTCCTTGTCGCCGAGCCGCAAGCTCCGCATGGGCACAACAGATCGCTCCATTTCCTTCAAACAGAGAACTTCCAAGAGCAAGAAGAAGCGGAGAAAGTAGCTCAATCAAGTATGTACCAGTTTGTCGATGACATATCGTATAAAAGAAGATTCAACGGAGTGAAATTGAAGTGCATTTCCTGAAGAAGGACATGAACTGCATGGCGAGATACATGGAGGCATATGTCGTCACCACATTGGCGCAAGAGCACTTGCTGAAAGCCTTCCGAAGGTTTTTTGGCCGACAACCTCCAGATGCAATCGCACAAGTAACCAAGTGTGAAGCGCAGGCCCACTCCAAGCAGATACATCAACCAGCTCAAGCTCTCCAAACAATCCCTTTGTCTTGGCCATTTTCGGTCTCGCTCGACATCCTCGGCCCCTTTCCCCGAAGTTGTCGAGGGCTTCAGTACTTGTACGAGTAATCGACAAGTTCACGAAGTGGCCGAGGTGGAAGCAAAGGAGGAATGTGACAAAGACAACAAGAATAAGTTCTTCGTGTCAATTGTTTGCCGCTCGGAGTCCCTAACAGATCATCACCGATAACGGCACACATTCACGAGCCGCACTCTTCATGCAAGACGTACAAGATCTTGGCGCCAAGATCTGCTTCGCTTCGCTGCTCACCCGAGAAGCAACGGTCAAGCGAGAGGGCAACGCTGGCGTTGCGCGGCTCAAGACCGAACTTCGGCGCCGCGCAAGTGCGGAAGAAACCTGGTTCGAGGAGCGCCGGTGGTTCTTGGTCGATCAAAGATTACACCAAGTCGAGCCATCGCCGACACCTTTTGCTCTTGTTCACGGAGCAGTAGGTAGTTCTCCCCACGAACTCGATACGGATCGCCTCGAGTGCTCGCTATGATGAGCTTGAGCAAGAGCAAGCTGCGGCAAGATGACGCGCTGCCCTCGAGGAAGATCGCCTTCAGCTGTCAGACGAGCTGCTCGCTACAGCAAGCTTTATGCGCTGCTACCATAGCCGCAGTTAATGCCGAAGCTTCGAGGAAGGCGACCTTGTTCTTCGCCGCTCAATCGCCAAGAATTCCAACAAGTTGACGCCGAGGGAAGGCCCTTATCGTAAAACGAAGTCACTAGGCCTGGCGCGTCTCGCTTTGAGACCGAAGATGGCTTTCCGTGAGCAACCTCGAACATAGAGCATCTTCAGAATTTTACCCATATATGCGGCTTGCCGGAACTGTCTCCGCAACCACCTTTTTGTACAAGCCTTGCCGCCGTTGCATGTAACCCTTGTACAAAGCCGGGCGCAGATTCCGTCAGAATAAAGATCGATGCTCAGACATGTTGTCAAATTCCATGCCTTTTTCTTTTTCAGATGTATTGTCTCGACACTTTGTGCAAGACTTGCCCCCTGGCAAAGAACGAGCCTTAAGGCTCCATATCATTATTTTCTTCTTTTTCTCAAAAGAAGGTTCTTTCACCCACAAGTTCACCGGGGGAGGAGAGGATAAAGGTGTGGACCAAAGGCCGCTCAAAAAAGTATAGCCTTGCCGGACGCAATTTACGTAAAAGCTTAAGTTGCCAAAGTTTGAGCATAGTCATTTTTAATTTTGAAGTTATATTCCTTGAACGACGCGGTTTTGTATGGAAAAACTCCGGCGGGAGGAACTGCTCGGGCTGTTGCGCCTTACTTTGTTTCGAGTCCGCCAACAATGAAAAATGCGATAGCCCCGGATAAGGTTTCTTGTCGAGGCAACACCGCCAAAGGGTTGATGTTCCGACTCAAAGAAGTGTGTTTAGCCGAAGTTCCCTAAAAGCGAGGGTAAAACATACAAGGGATGGAACCGATTAAGGAGATAACATAGCAAGCATTGCCTGTAATAAAGTTATATTACAAAAGTAACTTGTTGCGAATCGACTAAATTGTTCTCATGACTTAAATAAAGGACAAGGAAGGGAGAAGAAGGGTGGCCTAATCCACGCCGCCAACCCTCCCGACCTCATTCACCTTGTCCACAATGGTGCGATAATGGCTTTGAGCTCTCAAGATCACGCCCCGGCAGCTTCTGAGGACGCGGTGAGGTCGAGGCCGGGTTGGCGAAGAGATCTTCACCAACACCTTCTCCAAGACCTTGGCGCAGATTGCTGCGGACTCATCAGCCAGCTTCTTTGGGATCCTTTCCTGAGTGCCGGAGAGCCATCGCTACACCCTTGAAGAAAAGAGTGCTTGGCGTCGGTGAGGTTTCGCTGCTGAGTACCCAAGCCCGCCAAGTCCAGCCTCCAGCTCTCATCGATGGTTGCGGGCGATGTTAACGAGGCCCTCCGGCCCAAGCTCCACCGTAGCCTTGAAGGTGTTCTCAGTCTCATGCCCTCGCCAAGAGCTCCTTGTTGCCCTTGATCTCTTTCTTCAATTCATCTTCCCACCTTGGCGCCATCCAGGTCTCCGCTAAGGACCAGCTTCAGCCCAGATCAGCCGAGTCCTGGCAGCGCTCAGTTTGATCTTGTCGGCAAGTTGAACTTGCGATCGCCATGGGCAAGGGCATCCTTCTCACGTCTACCGGAGTGCGGCAAGCTCCTCATCCTTCCTTCTCATGTCCGCCCACCACGCACCTTCACCTCTAACTCCTTCTTTGGCGTTCCGCGGGTCCCCTTTCTTGAGCGCCCCGCCAATGATTGCTCCGCCGCAAGCTCCTCCTCGGGCTGTCCAGC
>JAHHZJ010004491.1:0-11748 GCA_021437245.1 Aegilops speltoides | reverse complement strand
ATTTTCCAACCGAGGGTCCGCACGCTTAAGGTTTCTGGATGCTATTATGAGTTTATGTATTTTGATGTACCAAGAAGTTCGAGTCCCGATGTGATCACGACATGACGAGGAGTCTCAAATGGTCGAGACATAAAGATTGATATATTGAAGCCTATGTTTGGAGTTCGAATGGTTCCGGTGAAACAGGAATTTACCGAGTACCGGAGGTTACCGAACCGGGGTAATGGGCCTGGGCCTCGAGGAGAAGAGGAAGGGCGCCAGGTGGGCCACGCTCCCCCCCACCAATAGGACAGGAGGGGGCGCCTTTCCTCTTTCCTCCCCAATCCTATTCCAACTAGGGGAGTCCTACTCCGGGAGAGGACTCTCCCGGCGCCTCCTCTAGGCGCCTCCCTCCCTCCTTATATACGGGGGGGCACCCTAGAACACACAAGTTTGATCTACGGATCGCCTTAGCCGTGCGGTGCCCCTCCACCATATTCCACCTCGGTCATACTCGTCGCCGCTTAGGCGGCCTCGCCACGGTGAAACATCAAGATCGCCACCACGCCGTCAGGTCGACAGAATCTCCCTCGACACTCGCTGGATCGGAGTACGAGGACGCCATCGAGCTGTACGGTGTCAAGAACTCGGGCCGGAGTAACGGCGCCGGATCGGTCGGATCGCGAGGAGAACGACGACTACTTCCTCTACGCCAGATCGCCTGCTCGGTCTAAAGGGTATGTGGACAACACTCTCCCTCTCATTGCTATTCATCACCATGATCTTGCGTGCGAGGAAATTTTTGAAATTACTACGCTCCCCAACAAGGCATCCGAGCCTAGGTTTTATGGTTTGATGTTTTGCACGTAGAACACAAGTGAGTTGTGGGCGTATAAGTCATACTACCTACCAAAGATGTCATACTTGTTCAGGGTATTGTGAGATGAAGGCCCTGCATCGACATTACGCAGACGCTTACGCGAGATCTGGTTTCACCGCCACGAGCACTCGTGCTTAAAGGTGACGTGGGTGCCTCGCTCTCTCACTTTAGTGAACCGAGGCATACGCCTCGTCCTTGAGAAGGTTAAACGGAGTCTATTTGACAAGTATCGCTGTGGTTTTGATGCGAGGTGAGACCGGTTCTGCTAAGCCCGTAGCAGCCACGTAAAATTTGCAACAACAAAGTAGAGGACGCCTAACTTGTTTTTGCAGGCATGTTGTGATGTGATATGGTCAAGACGTGATGCTATATTTTATTGTATGAGATGATCATGTTTTGTAACCGGTTATCGCAATCGCAGAGCCATATGGTTGTCGCTTATTGTATGCAATGCATCGCTCGTAATGCTTTACTTTATCACTAAGCGTAGAGATAGTCAGAAGCATAAGATTGGCGAGACGACAACGATGCTACGATGGAGATCAAGGTGTCGCTACCGGTGACGATGGTGATCATGGTGGTGCCGCAAGATGGAGATCATGAAGCACAAGATGATGATGACCATATCATATCACTTATATTGATTTATGTGATGTTTATCCTTTATGCATCTTATCTTGCTTTGATCGACGGTAGCATTATAAGATGATCTCTCACTAAATTATCAAGAAGTGTTCTCCCGAGTATGCACTGCTCAAACTTCGCCGTGCCTGCACACCACGTGATGATCGGGTGATGTAACACCCTGACCCGACGCGCCAGTGTCCGCAGTTTTTCGCTTGCTGCGTGTCATTTGCTTGCGTGTTGCATTTATCATGTCATCATATGCATTTCATATCATGTCATCATGTGCATTTCATTTTGCATACGTGTTCGCCTCATGCTTCCGAAGTTTTTTCCCTCTGTCCGCTTTGCAATCCGCGCCCTATCTCATCCGGGCCCCTTCTTCTCTCTCTCAGAGCGGGTATTAAACTTTCTCGAATGGACCGAGGTTTGTCAAGCGGCCTTGGTATAGCACCGTAGATCACTCATTAGTTTCGTGCCATTTGGAGTTCGTTCGTACTCCAACGGTTAATCGGGTAACCGTAAGCCCTATTTTGTTGCAGCCCAACTCCCTTCCAAAGTGGCCCAAACCCACCAAACTCCTTCCATGCTCTCGGTCGCTCGATCACGATCAAGGGTCAAAACCGCACCTCATTTGACTCCCCTAGCTCCTCTACCTATAAATAGGCCCTCCCTTCCAAATTTCGATCATTTCTCCCCAAACCCTAGCCCTGCCCTCACAAGATCCGGACACGCCCACGCCATACGGACATGTCCGCCACCGCCACATCACTCCGACTAATCGAGCATGCCACGCCATCATCGCCGCTACCAGAGCTAATCTGCTTCCGCCACGCCGCCCTGCCGCTTCATCACATGGACCATGAGCTCAGATTCTGTTCATGGGCCCAACTCGTGCCGCTACCTGAAGGCCTCCCACTCAAGAGCTCGCCACGGCTGAACCGCGGCGAGCTTGCCAAGCTTCCAAAGACGCCCACTTGCCAGCTCTGGCCATGCTCATCACAATAAGGCCTCGCACTACTCAGCTACCTCGAACCCGCTATTCGCCACTGGTTTTCTGCACAAGGCTTACAGGCCTGGCGCCATTGCTTCTGTTGCCCCATCGTGGTTTCCCGACCCACGGGCGAAGTTCTTCCGCCAAGGCGCCAGCCATAGCTCCTCGCTTCCTCGATCCGGCGTGGATCGAGGAGAGGGACGACCGAGGCCTCGATCCATTGTCAGGGCCACGGCCCGGCCTCCCTGCCCAGCCTCCTGGCCTCCAGTTCAAAGACGCCACTACTTCTCCCCTAACCGAACTGGCCAAATCTACTGGGTGAGCAGCATTCTCCCTCTCTCCTCTGCACTTTGGGCTGTGAGTAGATCTCGCCCATGCCGTGTTTTTTTTCCCTATTAAGTATTTTTCCATTTATCCGTGAATTACTGTTTTGCAAGAAACCCCTAGTACTATGCATTTAATAACTAATTAATTGCATCTGATGTAATAATTTATATATGAAAATGCTTAGTTTTTTCATCTAGTTTCAATATGTCACTTTCATCCATGTTTGAAATGATTAAAATGATGTTTGTTTAAATTTGCTTAAATGCCATGTTAAAATGATTTATTTCATAACTAAATAACTGTGAACTCCTGATTTTAATAAACTTTATATGTAAATGGGGTAGAATTCTGCCTAGTTTAACATATGGTGCACTCATCTTTGCATGTTTAATAACTCTAAAATTGTGTTTAGGGCAGAACAGTACCAAACCTTAAAATATGCACATATGGATTTTCCTGGGAAGTTGCTTGTCTCTTCCGGCCCCATTTAAACTTCGCCTAGTTAGGTAGTGTTTCTTATGTTTCACCCTCTTGCCATGTTTAACAACATTTAATATTGTTGGGTAGCTTAAACAAGAGAGAACTAAACAATTGATGTAGTGTTTCCGTAATATGCAACTCTCTGCATATTGAGCTCCACTTAATTTGTAGTGTTGTTTATTTACTTGCCATGCCATGCCATGCCTCATTAAACTTGGACATGCATCATACTTGGTTGTGCATCATGCCATGATTATGCGATGGTTGTTTACTATGTTGTTTGCTTCTTTCCAAGTTGCTTCTCTTCCGTTAGCTTTGGTTTCTGCTCCGGAGTTGCGAGGATCCGCTCTGGGACTGGCCTGTTCGTTTTCTTCATGGACTCGCTTTTCTTCCTTATGGGATTTCAGGCAAGATGACCGCCACCTCGGATCTCACTACTATCATTGCTATGCTAGTTGCCCTCTGTTTTTCGCTATGCTGGCGCTTACCTATCACACCGCTTGTCCAGCCATCCCATATTGCCATGAACCTCTAACCTTGACACTCATTCCCAGCAAACCGTTGCTTTCAGCATATACCCGCTGGTTTCAAATTTCTTATAGCTGCCAAGTTAGTTGCAGTGAAGTTGAAGATTTCTCCATGGTGATAGGGTTTATGTTGGGATATCACAATATCTCTTATAATATTAATGCATCTATATACTTTGGTAAAGGGTGGAAGGCCCGCATGCTGCCCGTATGTTTTGTTCCACTTTCGCCGCCTCTAGTTTCGGCCATACCGTGTTAGGTTCCCTGATTTCATTCCCTTACGCGTATGGGTGATTTATGGGACCCCTTTGACACTTCATGGAATAAACTTCTGTCCAGCAAGGCCTAACATTGTTTTTTACCATTTGCTTTCACCACTCACTTCCACTTTTTCCCTTTGGGGAGTAATTAACCCAAGGGTCATCTTTTATTCAGCCCCCCTGCCAATGCTTGTCTAAGTGTTGGTCCAAACTAGAGCTCTCTTTGCAAATATTCTGTGGAAACTTGAAATCTGGTTTTAGTAGTACTGATTGCTCATCCTACGTGGGCGTCACCACGATAGATGCCAAGGTTACTATCGTGGGATGTTTCAAGACGGGAGGTCTTGCTGGTCTTGTTTTACCATTGTCGAAATGTCTTGATGTACCGGGACAATTGAACGGGACGGGAGTGTCTCTGTGAAGGTCTATTCCTTCGATGATCGCGAGAGCTTGTCATGGGCTGTTGGGACATTTCGGCAGGTATAAACCGTCGAGAGCCGTGCCTTGTGATTGTGGTAATGGAATTTAGCAATGTCCTGTTGTAGATAACTGGACACTTGATCCAAATTAAAAACGCATCAATCTGGGCGGTGTAGTGATGGTCTTCTTGCCGTGAGTCCGGAAGTGAACACGGCTTCGGTTATGTTTGATCGAAGTAGGTGTTCGTGATCACCTCTTGATCATCGCTAGCTTTACGACCATTGCCCGCTTGTCTCTTCTCTTCTTCTTTTTTATTCATAAGCATAGCCACCTTACATTGCTTAGTCGCCACGGCAACCCTCACCACTTTACTCCTTCCTTTCCTATTGTTTATATAGTCTTGATACCCATGGTAATGGGATTGCTGAGCCCTCGGTTTCACCAGACACTTCCAAAAACCAGTTTGTGGTGTGCAAATGACGAAAGGTGTGACGCAATCAAGCCTCAAGGAGGAGCTCTGATCTCGTTCTTGCCCTTTGTGTTGTTTCTGCTCTAGTTGACCGAAAGAGGAGCCCAGCTAATCGATTGGGGGACCTTTGTCGATTTGTTTCTTTTTTTTTTTTATTTTTGTTCTGTAGTCAGACTCTTGATTGTATCCTTGATGGTAATGCTTTATTCATGTAATTGTGTGAAGTGGCATTGTAAGCCAACCATGCATCTCTTTCCTTATGTAATATATGGGTGTGTGAAGATTACCTCACTTATATTGCTTTCTTTCAATGAGTTATGCTTTCTAAGTCGTGCTCGACATTTGGAGATATAGCCGCATCGATGGCGCTATGTTGGTAATCAGAGCCTTCCCCGACTTTAGGAGCCCCCACCGCTTATGATTCGCCAGAGCGGCCGAACAGTGTTCCAGAAAAATGTTTTGAGTCATTTAGATTATATATATCTGGAGAGTTTAGGAATTCTTTTTTACTTCCTCAAACCGGAATTTTCCGGTGAGGTATCCCCGACGTAGAGTTTTGACTCTTCTTCTCAAATTTCACTAAAAATTTTTAGGATCACGCTGTATCTTAGAATCTGCCTGATGGTTTTATGATGACAACATTGTCTTTGGTGCCTCATTTAGTTGTGGCGTATCCGGGAGTTGAGCCCGAGGTGTTGTCGCTATAATTTTATCACAGTGTTCTGGAATACCTGAGTTTAGTACGCCGACATCGAAAAATTTCTTTATGTTGTTGTAGAGATAACCTCGCTAACCCAAAGATCGAGGTGAGTACGGAGTATTGCCATGACTCGTATAACGGATGCTTTTCAAGGTTGAGGTACACGATTTCAAGGTTTCTTGGTTATGTGTCGAGGATGGATACACCGGATGTAGGGATTGTTAGTTTGTGTGAGATATTATTGCTCCCGTATCCCCAACACCGATTGCATAACCGTAAAGTTTCGGAGTTTCATAGGTGGGAATTCAAGTAGCTCTTAGGATATCTTTCCGACGGATGTATGATATGAAATTGGGGTTCACGCCTAGTGGTCCGCCTATTCACGTTGGTTTTACAGTGGTCTCATGTGTCTTAAAGAGTCCTTGGCTATGCCGACTGGGACGCTTCAGATGTCATGTGCAATCGCTTTGTACATGATGGTGCATACGATTGAGCCCGTAGGCCCCACCACTAAAACTTCGGACGAAATTCTATCATATGTTTGTTCCGCTTATTCTGAAAGCCAACTTTGTTTTGTTTTATTTGTGGTATTCGAGTTGTTTCAATGTCAAGTGTTGATTCCATACCTTCCTAAATGGTGTTCTCATACTCCAATGTGAATACTAATCCTTCTCGACAATTGAGATTGTCATGTCAATCCTTTTCAACCGCGTGTTTTCTTCAAGTGGATCCCGATCACTCAACATCGCAAGACCAATTATCATTTCTTTTAACGGTGTTTGTTTCTTCCGCTCCAAGTTGCCTTTTGTTTTTACCCACCCTCCCACCCTTTTTCTTCAAGGACACAGATTTCTTAATCAAGTATCCATTTATTCATGTGAAGTCTTTCCATTCTTTTTCATCAATGTTCTTATCCGTGATTTCCCATGAAGATGCTCAACAGCTTCAAGTTCATCATCCTTCATTGTTGTTTCTTCTTCGTGGATCCATATCAAGATTTGATATTCATCATATCCCTTTCTTTGTTTCAATGCCTTTTCAATACCGTGCACCTCTTAATCTTTCACTTCGCTATTTGTTATTCCGAGTGCTCAAGATATCTCAAGATTCGTGTTTCCACTCTGCATTCGCTCAAGCTCTTTCGAGATTGGTATCTCATTCAAGTCATTTAATTCAACCGTGCAACATCTCTTTAAATCTTTTCAACGGTGTTCTTTTGAGGGCCCTAACCCACGTGTCTTTTCCCGTGATCTTACCCGACTCTTCTATTTTCCCGAGATTTCCTAAATTCTTTCCAAGTTTGACGAAGAATGAGTTACCATCACCAAATGCTTTTTCCAAGATCTTTCAAATTCTTTTCATAGTTGACTCAACCTCTTCGCTTTTGATTCTTCCGTGTGCCTCAATAATTTTGGTGGTGTTTCCTGTCATTCTCATCATTTGAAGACCAAGAAGAGTTTCTCTTAATCTTGCTATATTCTCTTCAAGATTCATCGTGCTAGCTTGTAGCCATCCTCTCGATAATTGTTTTCGATCAGGAGAATCCTTTTCACCCATCCGAGCATTTTATGAGTTGTTTCCATTTCTTTCCTCCCAAGGCCATCATGTCATAATTACTCATTCTCAGCTTTCAGCTATCGCTCTCAAATCTTACCGTGATCGCTCAAATACCTCTAATCAGCTTCATGTCTCTTCGCTCTCATGTATCTAAATACCTCAAATATCTTCATTCGCTTTTCCAATTCTTCCCGTGTTCCTTTATCTTTTCTTCGCTCATTTTCAATTCTTACGGTGGTTCTTCAAGATCTCTTCCTTGTTCATCATATCAATATTTGTTGTTTCCAAATCCCACCGTGGTTCCATCAATATCCTCTCAAGCTTGCGCCATATCTATCTTAATCCTTTCTACGAGAATAAGTGGTATGCCAAATCCATTGTGGGTCATCAATTTAATTGGTGAAGGATAGGCATAACATAATTCTTATTCTTCTTTCATCCAAGTGATTAATTTCTTCTTTCCGGAGTTCTTCATGGAGGTTCTAAATGGTGGTTCATTAAGGATTCTTTTTCATTCTTCAATTGTTCTTCAAGATTTCTCTCGGTTATGATCCGCCAAGCTATACTCTAAAATAAACATGGTGCTCAACACACGCTTTTGTTTTGAGGAGTTCAAGCATTCTTCATCTTGCATTCCAAAGTGCATTCCTTCTATCTTATCTTTTGAGATGGTGTTATGTCACTCTTGACAATTTCCTTCATGTTTCATGATTCATATGTTGTCAAGAATGAGGTATATTTAAATCCATCATTTTCTCTTGGTCAAGAGATCTTTTCAACCGTCAATCTCTTCATTGGAGTTATCTTCGTATATATTTCACCTAAAGCCTTTCCTTAAGGGATGTTGCTGTTTTGGTGCTTATTAATGACCCAAGTTATCTTTTTTCCATCTTGATGGAACAAGCTTTCATCTCTTCGTTAATCTCAAGCAATTGTTTCCGTTAGTGGCCGCTTGTCACCTCATAGTCTTGAGATGTTTTCCATAAGCCCACTACAAACTTATTCTTTTCGCTTCGCTGTTGGTTTTCCAACAACTGCTCAATCCTTCTTTAAAGAGGCTCTCCAAATTCATTTGAGGTAGTACATGTTGTTTTTTGTCCATTCTTTTATTCCAATGATCTATCTTCTATTCTTTCATTACGGAGGCATTGTGATGTTGTGCTCTTCACCCATCACCGCTTTGTGAGGATCGTGTTCTTTTTCTTGCTTATCCATTTAACCGAAGTGTTGTATCATCTCTTCAATATCTTTTCATCTCATCAAGTTTTCCTTTTCTTTCAATGAGTGCTCGCCCAAATTATATCAATCTTATTCCTCCTCTATCTAATTTTAACCGAGTGGTTTCAATATCTATCTTATCACTAAACCTCTTGGTTCTCTGTATCCCTTGTTCCTCTTTTCTAACAGGAGTGTTTTCAACTATGTTCATCTTCGTTGTTTTCTTTTCTTCAAATTGCTCAACCTCTCAAGGTTCGTGGTTTCACTGCTCACAAAGAAGCAACTTAGTTTTACCTCTCCTCTTCTCTTCCTTTCCTCCGGTGCCATCCTAGATCTCGGACGAGATCCTCTCGTAGTGGTGGAGGTTGTAACACCTCGGATCCGGCGCCTGTGTCCGCTCGCTTTTCGCTTCGTCGCTGCGTCATTTGCTTCAGTGTTGTATTTATCATGTCATCATATGCATTTCATATCATGTCATCATGTGCATTTCATTTTGCATACGTGTTCGCCTCATGCTTCCGAGTTTTTTTCCCTGTCCGCTTTGCAACCGGCTCCCCATCCGCGCCCCTTCTTCTCTCCAAGAGCGGGTATTAAACTTTCGAATGGACTGAGGTTTGTCAAGCTGCCTTGGTATAGCAATAGATCCTTGTTGTTCGTGCCATTTGGAGTTCGTCTGTACTCCAACTTAACGGAAACTAGAAGCCCTTTGTTGCAGCCCAACTCCCCTTCCAAAGTGGCCTAAAACCCACCAAACTCCTCTCCATGCTCCTCGCTCGATCACATCACAGGGTTGAAAACCGCACCTCATTTGGACTCCCCTAGCTCCTCTACCTATAATAGGCCTCCCTTCCAAATTTCTGATCATTTCTCCTCAAACCCTAGCCCTGGCCCCTCACAGATCCCGGACACGCCCACGCCAACGGACATGTCCGCCACCGCCACATCATCCCACCAAAGATCCCGCCATCCCCCCCCAAACCCCCCACGCCCCGGGTCGGGTAATCACATGGACCACGCCCAGATTCCACGTCAGGGCCCACGTGGCCGGCCACAAGCCCGAAACCCCCTTGGCCGGAAGCTTCCGCCTGGGTTTCCTGGCGCCCAGTTGCCCACAACCGAGAGCTGGCCATTTCCATTTCCTCCGCCACCCTCAGCCACCAAGTTGGTCCCCCTTTAACCCCCCGTTGGCCATTTCTCTGGCTGCTCAAGGCCCTCCTTTTCCTTTATTGGCTGGGCCCCGGGGTTTTCCCAAGGTTTTCCCAACAGCCTGCCCCTCGATCCGGGATAGGGGGAGGGACCGAAGCCGATTCGGAGGGGACTTCCGGCCTCCCTCCCCCCCTTTCCCAAAGAGCCATTTCCCCTCAATAAACGGGCCAGTTCAAAAAGGGATTCTCCTTCTCCCGCACTTTGGGCTGGGAGATTCCCCATGCCTGGTTTTTTTCCCTATTGATTTTTTCCATTTATCCGTGAATTACTTTTTTAAAAACCCCCAGATATGCATTTAATAACTAATTAACTGCATGGATGTAAATAATTTATATATGAAAAATGCTTGTTTTTCATCTAGTTTCATAATATGCATTTCATCCATGTTTGAAATGTTAAAATGATGTTTGTTTAAATTTGCTTAAATGCCATGTTAAATGATTTATTTCATAACTAATTAACCGTAATCTCGATTTTAATAAACTTTATATGTAAATGGGGTAGAATTTGCCTAGTTTAACATGGTGCACTCATCTTGCATGTTTAACAACTCTAAAATTGTGTTTAGGGCAGAACAGTACCAAACCTTAAAATATGCACATGGGGATTTTCCAATTGTTGTTTGTTCTTCCTACTTCATTTAAACTTGCCTAGTTAGGTAGTGTTCTATGTTTCACCCCTTGCCATGTTTAACAACATTTAATATTGTTGTAGCTTAAACAAGAGAGAACTAAATAATTGATGTAGGTTCATTAATATGCAACTCGCTGTATATTGAGCTCCACTTAATTTGTAGTGTTGTTTGTTGCACTTTCATGCCATGCCATGCCTCATTAAACCGACATGCATCATACTTGGTTGTGCATCATGCCATGATTATGATGGTTGTTTACTATGTTGTTTGCTTCTTTCCGGTTGCTTCTCTCGTTAGTTTCGCTTCGCCCGGAGTTGTGAGGATCCGCTCGACTTCGTCGCTTGTCTTCTTCATGGACTCGTTCTTCTTCCTAGGATTTCGTGCAAGATGACCGCTACCTCGGATCTCACTACTATCATTGCTATGCTAGTTGCTCGTTTTCGCTATGTCAAGGCTACCTATTACCTCGCTTGTCAAGCCATCCCATATTGCCATGAACCTCTAACCTTGACACCATTCCTAGCAAACCGTTGTTGCTATGTTACGCTTTGCTCACTCCTCTTATAGCGCGTTAGTTGGTGAAGTTGAAGATTTCCATGGTGACAAGGTTTATGTTGGGATATCACAATATCTCTTATATATTAATGCATCTATATACTTGGTAAAGGTGGAAGGCTCTTACCTTATGCCCGTGTTTTGTTCCACTCTCGCACTTAGTTTCCGCCATACCGTGTTATGTTCCGGATTTTATGGCCCCTTACGCGTCGGGTGATTTATGGGACCCCTGACAGTTCGCTTTGAATAAACTTGTCCAAGAAGGCCCAACATTGCCTTTTACCATTTGCCTCACCACCACCTACTTTTCCCTTGGGAGTAATTAACCCAAGGGTCATCTTTTATTCAGCCCCCGCCAATGCTTGTCTAAGTTGGTCCAAACTAGAGCCCTTTGGAAATCGTGGAAACTTGAGGTCCTGGTTTTAGTTGACGGATTGCTCATCCCGTGGCTCGAGATTAGATACCCCACTATCGGGATTGCACCGGAGGTCTTGCTGGTCTTGTTTTACCATTGTCGAAATGTCTTGATTACCGGATACCGAAGTCCGACGGAGTGTCTCGGTGAAGGTCTATTCCTTCGATGATCGCGAGAGCTTGTCATGGGTTGTTGGGACACGCAGGTATAAACTTTCGAGAGCCGCGTTCATGGATATGTGGCGATGGGAATTTGTTAATGTCCGCTAGATAACTTGACACTTGATCCGAATTAAACGGATCAACCGGTGTAGTTGATGGTCTCTTCTCCGAGTCCGGAAGTGAACACTTTCGTTATGTTTGACGAAGTAGGTTCGATCACCTTTGATCATTGCTAGCTTCACAATTGCCCGCTTTGTTCTCTTTCCCTTTTATTTATGTTGGTTAGCCACCATATTGCTTAGTCGCCCGCAACCTCACCACTTTACCCCTTCCTTCCCATTA
>JAHHZJ010004490.1:0-17888 GCA_021437245.1 Aegilops speltoides | reverse complement strand
GTAGCCCCTGAACCAGGCTTCAATGACGATGAGCCCGGCGCGCAGATTGTCTTTGGCATTGCAAGGCGGGTTCCATCTCCGAATGCTCCAAAGTAAATCTTGAACACTTGAATCGTGTCCGGCTCTGCAAGACGATTTTTGCATGCCACCGTAGGGAGAACAATATCCTACTAATATAATCTGCTGATATTTTTAGATAGCGTGACATCACACCATGGCCGAGTCATTATTCGAGCCATTTTCCCAACTAGCTACTGCTCATATAGCGAGGCGGTTTCCTGGGCACGTCTTGTCGAAGCAGAAATCGTGTCCCCCTTATCACAGGACTTTCATCAATACGGGTGCGGGTAGCCCAACCGTACCACCAATGGCGGCGAGAGGGGAACGAGCAGGTTTCATCAGGCAAGTAGGGAGGCACAAAAGTTTTCATGGCCTCTATAAAGAGATAAGGTGTCGGTGTACTAAGGTAGGGGTACCTCACTACCCCAACTTGTGCACGGGCAGTTGCAGCTCCCCGCGGCTGGATCTACCACATGCTCGCCGGGAGCCTTCCCGCTCCATATCAAGCCATTCAAGAACAAAGTATACAAGACAGAAGATCAAGACCCCGGCAAGAGGAGCTTGCCGGGAAGGCCGCTCTGTGCTCAAGATTATCTCACTCACGAAGGCCCGGCGAGAGGAGCTCGCGGGGAGTAGAAGATTACATCGAGAAGACACGCCGGCGCTTATATGTGCCGGCGAGGGCCCGGAAGCGGAAGTTACAAAGCCCGACAAGTTTCGGCCCGCAAGATCAAGACCTGCAAGGTACTTGCCGGAGAGCTGCGCCAGTGCCCGCACTCCAGCTCATCCGCCCACGCCGCCTTGAGCCCTTCCAGAGACGCTGTGGGCGGATGGTCAGGCAGCCTGGGGGTGCGGTGGCACTCCATGGTGGTGGATCCATCGCTGCAGGCACGGAGACACAAGGGCGGAGCTTTTGGGGTCGACGGTGACGGGCATTAAATGCCTTTGTCCCCCATCACAAAGTAGGTAGAAACCACTGCTCAAGCAATCGAGTCGACTGTTCCCAGACTGCTCCAACTACCACCTCTTTTACATTTTTACCCCTTTCTCCCACGCTGACACCTGTTGGTGACCCTTGGCACTATAAAAGGAGGCCCATGCACAACGAGAGGGGGTTCGTTCATTGGCCATACTCACAAGGCTCTCTAAGCCCCGAGCCCAATACAACACAAAGCAGCAGAGGAGTCTTATCTCCGAGAGCTCCGGCTGGGTAAAATCCGCCTGCATCGCCTCGATCTGCTCTCAGGCCTCCTCCGCCTGCATCAAGACTTCACGAAGGGGCCCCTGCCCCATAGGTGCTCAGGGCGGGCCTCCTCCGCCCCGCCCCGACATAAGGCCTCTTCTTCTTTACCCAGCCTTTTCCTTCGTCGCCCATTTCCCTTCACTGAGTCCTAGCGCCCAAGCGCTGCCTTCTCCACTCAAAAAGAGGCTGTCCAAAGATGTCCAGATCCGGAGCGGAGGCAAATGGATGGCCTCTACCGCCCGTGAGAAGGATATCAAAGCTTCGAGAGGCCGGTACCTGCCAAAAATCGCCACCGCCTTCCGGCGGCGGGATAGATCGCCCTAATCCGGAGCCCCACGAGAGGTCGTGTTTCTTCGCTATTTCGTCCGCTGGGCTCGGTTTTCCTTCACCAATTTGTTCGCGGCATCATGTATTATTACAGGATTGTATAAATTTCATGATCTGTCCCCTAATTCTTTCCTTAACATCTCGATGTTTATCGTCGTGTGTGAGGCCTTTCTCCGTATTTCGCCCCACTTCGGCTTATGGCAGAAGATCTTCAATGTGCAGCCCAAGGTGGTGAACGGCGAGCATGCCGAGTGCGACGGCGCCATAGTGAGCAAGATGCCCAAGGTCACATGGCCAACAGGCACCTTCAATGATTCCGTCAAGGAGCGGCAGCAGCAGTGGTTCTACATCACTGAGTCGCATGGTAAAAAGTGGGCCGCTGCTCCTGCATTCAGATCCGGAGCCCCCTGCAGCTCACGTCCTGGACAAGAAGGGCCTGAGCTGGTCCTCATCCAATGAGCTGTCGGTGCTCCAAACACGCATCAAGGGCGTGGTAGACAAGGATGTCAAACTCGTCAATGTAGTCCAGGTGATGTTAGTTAGCCTGGTTCTCCCATGCCAGCACCGGGCCTGTAATTTGTGGGAATACGACCCGTCCGAGCACCAGACCCTGCGGGAGCTCTACTGCTCCTCACACAAGTATATTTGGAAGGTGGTCTTCAAGTCCGCAAAACTGGGCCGGCTCCGCGAGTACCAAGGGTATCAACTGCCCCGCCCGCAAGTCCGTAAGTTATCGCTATGTTCTGTTCATCCATGTTTAGCTGTCATATCCCAAGGAGACGCTTTATCATGCTTTCCGCAATCATCACAGGAATGGACGAAGAAGGTGGGGCGGATACATTGTCCGCCCCGCCACGGAGGAACCGACAGACCTCTTCCGATAAGATGTTGGTCCCAGCCTTACAAGGCACCAAAAAGAGGCCTTCAAGGAGGCCGAGAGACCGAGCTGCCTCCATCACCGCGTGTTTCTGGAGACAAAATCCAAGACTCGAACGCCCATCCTTCCTCCGAAGATGAAGAGGAGGAGGAAGAAGACGAGTCCTCCATGGGGGAGGGAAGAAAGGACGACCTCCACATCTTTGGAGGCCGACCAAGAGGGAAAATCCTCTAGAGGCGCCCACCACGGCTACCAATAGCAGCCCAAGTAGGATCCCAAGGCCCAGCCCTTGTAAAATCGTGAGTACACGAATCCAAACATGCCTAAGCGCCGGATTACCAAGGTGCAATATTTTAACTTGCGCCACACTTTGTTCAGCCCGGCGAGGTCTCAGCCAACAGTGCTCATCGAGGATTCGCCGAGCTCATATGCCCCGGAGAGCGAGACGCCACGGAGGCCCTTCCCAAGCCTCGGTTAGACACCGAGGTATCGCCTCAAGCAGGACCCAGACTAGGGAGGGCACACTCGGGGCCGATTACATGGGAGCAGCGGTTCCCATGAACGCCGACGGGGCGATTTTAGATTCAGCCCACAGCCGGACACGGTCCTAGAGACCTTTGAAGCTCCAGGATCAGGCAGGCAGGCCCCCTTGACAGAAGGAGGCAAGCCCGCTCCTCCGGCAACCTCTGTCCAAGCAGAGTTGCAGGGCAGCCTATGGACAACGCTAAAGAATGCGCCCATCATCGATGAACATCGTGCCCTTATGGGTGCGGTGATTGAAGATCCATCCGCTGAGTGCGGACTAAATGAATCTCTGATTAGCCTTATAAAAGGCTTTGAGGTATGTTTTAGAAACCTTTGAATATTGTCATAGTATGAATGGTAGCCTCGATGCACTCGTCCGTGAAAGAGAGAGAGAGCCGGACAGGATCGATTTTGCTTCAAGGAGACTCAGCAATGACTTATATCTCTTTGTTTGAAAACAGGCGTCTGTAGCGACGACCGCCTCTCATACTGCGGAAGTGTTCGGACTAAAGCAGAGTCTGGAGTGGGCCGAATAAGAACTTGGCCGAGTGAAGAAGTAGTTGGAGGACAAGCAAGGTATGTCGAAACTTTTGATAAGTTAAGCACAGATGAGCAGTTGTGCCTAATGAAATCATTTGTATTGTGTGCTCTAGGAGCAAATGACGAAATTGAGGCGCTGAAGAAGGCTGTGGCCGAAGCCGATAAGAAGGCCGCCGCGGAGCAGGCTCTTTGCGAGAAGCACGAGGCCAGGGTCATTGAAGCTGAACGAGAGCTCCAGGAGGCTGTGAAGAAAAGCGAGACTTGGAGCACAGTCTAGCAGGGAAAGAATCCGAACTCGCCCAAGCTCTCCAAGCCGCAAATGATGTTCGGGAGGAAGCCCGAGGTGCTCTGAAGGACATTCAGGAGGCGAGGAGGATTGCGGCTGGTATGGCTTTTTTACTCAAAGCGATTTTTATATAGTAACAGGAGAAATTCAAAGTGCCAAATTGAATGTTTGTTTCTCCAGGGGCGCTTGCGGACCTGCCACGCAGCATATCTGATGCTGCTCAATTCTACCGGACAGAGGAGAAGAAGTCTGTGGAAAAGCATTTCTGGTCGCAGTATTTGGCGCCGAATTATCCGATGCCCTTTGTCGATCAGCTGAAGCAGCTGATCGAACTGCACCAGGCGACCGAACTAGCCATGAAGGACTTAGTTGTCCGGCTGTGGCCCGCTGAGCCAATTCCAAGCAGTTACTTCGGACTCATGAAGCGGATTGTTGGTGCTTGCCCTCGACTCGAAGTCATTAAGCGGTCCGTCTGTATAGAAGGTGCACACATGACATTTGCACATGCGAAGGTTCTTGAAAGCTTGATGCTGAAAATGTTGATAGTGAGGACCACCGGAGGTAAGGAGCACCTAAGCCCGTTATATATATGATGGTGTCTACCAAAGGCCGCCTTAATGCGAACAATGTACCAAAGACATTATATTTCACGAAGGCAGTCATGTTGTCCTTTGTAATGCGGGACAACGGCACAGTTATTATTTGTGCCTATTATATGAAAGTTTTTTTTCTTCCGGCAGGCCGTTTGGTATATATGAATCTCGAGAGTTGGCGTGCGTGGTCTTACCTTGCAATAGAAAGTATGGGGTGTTCGGGACATACTGAACACTCTTTATCCCATTTTGGGTCCTTGAAGGAGGTGTTCAGACAATGAACAGGCATTGGGAACTATAGGGCTTTATCACTCTCACTTACCCATAGGAATCCGAGTATGGTAGGCACAACCCCTGGTGTTCAGAAGACCGCACTGAGGGCCTCTTTCTACTGGCCTTTGTTGGAAGACCATCCGTCTCGCCTCTGCATTTGTTATGGCATTATGCGGAATAAATCATTAAAGATTTTACAATCTCAAATAGCCGGCCATCTGTCGGACAGTATCATGATGGGCGGGCTTGGCTTTCTCTTGAGGTGCTCATCAGGAAAATCGGGACAATCCATTGATGAGTTCTCCTAGTGCTACCTTAGCCGATGGAGTGAGAGCGTAAGGTACCAAAACATGGGAGCCTGCAAACCCAACTATTGACCCAAGACATGATTACGAAATGATGCATATTGTGCTATAAGTTCTGTCTTGCCGAAATACCAAGAGGGTGGCCGGACTTTATTGCCATATTATGAGGACAATGAAGCCCCTCGCATAGTGGGGCATGACACTAAGCGCGTAGCTATGATGAAAAAAGGCGTCAATGAGGAATGATGGCGGTAAGTGTCATATAGTTCTAACGTGTTGTTATGGAGTGACACGTCTGCGCGTATATGTATGGTTTATGTTATGAAAGGACATATATGGCGGAACCAATTGCGACCGGATGGGAGGTATTGTGTCTTGGATCTAAAGTTTTATCCGGACTGTCTTCTTGAGAATACTTAAGCATTCCCTCTTGTGTCGCGTCTGAGCTGATTCCATGTCGCCGGTCATGTACTCATGCAAAAGTGAGCTTGTAAAGAAAAATGGTTAGAGGCATTTGTGTGTCATAGGGTGGTTGAGCGAATTGTGATTGATCGAAGCTTTGGTCGAACCGGAGCTATCATCTTAAAAGTAGCTTCGGACTCCTTTGTTGGTGTCCCGGGGTTGGCTTGTCGAATTGAGGTTCGATAGAAAGGCTCAACCTCGCTTCCTCAATGGCAGTATACTTTCCAAAGTGGGGTGGAGTTAAGCCTTGCCCATAATTATGACTATATCCGTGGGTTTGGCATGGTGTGGTATCATATTTGAGTCGAGCCAGCGCGTTAAATCCGGCAGATATAATAATTCTTGTATAAGGGACAATGTCGTAAGACTTACTCTTCGTTATGGTGTTTGTTTAGTGATTCAAAGACAACCTCCAGGTGGTAGGCACCTGTAAGACTTGGCCTTTACACCGGAACAACATCTTTGAGAAGAAGATGTTTTAGTGGGTTTGATCCTCGTTTATCAATACCTATAAGTGTGTTCATAGCGCAGCAAGATTTGGGCTACTGCTTATGCCAATAGGGGCTCAGGTGGTGGGAAACCACCAACCTGTTGGGTCGATGGTAAGTGCAATTGAATTGCCATGGTTGAAATTGGCTGATCGCTCTGGTGATCGAGGATCGGCCGTATTTTGTACCGTGGGTAACTTGTATTGTTGAGTAGGCATCCCGAGGAGTACACATTCGCTCTTGTTGGTTTGAGGAGGATTTTTTTTACCTCATAATGTTTGATGGTCCTCGCTGTCTTATATCTTTTGAGACCCATTTTTATTGTTTCCGGATTACACGATCGGCCGCTTTGTTTTGACGATCCGGGATTGTCTATTGGTATGATTGGCTGCCATTCCAGGGGTACCATGAATTTGACATGGTTGGTCGAGTATGCTGCCCGGGCCGGATGGGCCTGTGTTGTTCTCTTTCCGCTGACCGGACGGGGGCCACGAAATCCCGCACCATTTGTCGCGTCTTTGGGCGTCACTATTATTTTTGCGACGCTTTATGTCTTTATGTGCCGTGGTTTATGGATGCTGCCTCGCATTTCCTACATATTGCCTCGGATCGTCGTGTGTTGGCATCGGGTGTGTGAACTAGGACCTCCTTCTTAGCTTAAATTTGCTTTGGGTACCTTTTGGTGGGGAGGTCGAGTCAGTATTCTCTAGCTGCCGGGGACCTTAGTCCATCTCATTCGCATTACCGGTCTTGGTCGCCTTGAAGATGTCTGCGCTTCTTTTCAGTTTTCTTGCGGTGACCATAAGCCATCATCGAAGCTAACCTGCTTTCACGGATCTCAGGCACGCCCGAATTCCATCGTCACGAGGCTCACCTCGTATTCGGAGGGAGGCATGTGGTTGTCCTCTTCCGAGCATCGCCAAGTTCGTTGCCTGTTCGCCAGCACAATCTACGGTCCTTCCTGTCTGCCTGCTCGAGGCAGGCTTATCGAACCGATTCCTCTTGGACACCATCCAAATTGTTTTCATCTCCGTGGCTGTACTGTTGGCGGGGCTTAGAAGTTACAGATGGCGCCCATTGAGGAGTCCTCCAGATTAGGGGTGTCCTGACAGCCGGAATTTATCATCGCCCGGCGGACTCCAAGACTACTGAATACAATATTGAAGACTCGGCCCGTCCGGGATGGGACTTTCCTTGGCGCTGAAGGCAAGCTTGGCAATCTGGATATGTAGATCTCCTACCATTGTAACCGACTCAGTAACCCCTAGCCTCCTCGGTGTCTATATAAAACCGGAGGGCTTTAGTCCCAGAGGACACAACATACATTACAACAATCATACCATAGGCTAGCTTTAGGGTTTAGCCTCCTTGATCTTCGTGTAGATCCACTCTTGTACTACCCATATCATCATCAATATTAATCAAGCAGGACGATAGGTTTTACTTCCATCGAGAGGGCCGGAACCTAGGTGAAACATCGTGTCCCTCGTCTCCGTTACCATCCGCCCTAGACGCACAGTTGGGACCCCTACCCGAGATCCGCCGGTTTTGACACAAATATTGGTGCTTTCATTGAGAGTTCCTCCGTGTCATCACCGAGCAGGGAAGGATGCCTCCATCCGTCCTTCAAAGGCGGTGTTTTACGCCAAAGGGCCTTGGCACGCCAAACTATCCGGCTAGGTGGTTTTCTTATGACCGCTCGTCCGGCCACCGCTTCGACAATGACTCGTCAAATCGTTAGAAGCAATCTTAGCGTCATCGAAATCACGAGCAGTTGGATCCGAGAGAGTTCTCGTCCGTTAACGAAGCTCTTGGATCGTGCCATCGCCTCTAGAGTCGCTATAGACTACAATCAGATTGGGCTTAAAACCGATCCGAGAGATTAACTCCCTTGTGCCACCCACCACATCGCGGTGGTAGAGGAGCAACACGGCAACTCTTCGCCTATATTGAAAACTAGTCACATCCGGATTCCCGAACCCTCAATGCCGGATTTCAGCGGAGGGGGCGTGCGCCGATCGAAAGCATTGAACTTAAAACCATGCATCGCTCGGACTCATTGGATCGGATCCAGCAACCCAAGCTCCGACCTCGGAAACTTCGCTTTTAAGCCCCAAAGATGGGCAGGGATCCGGATTTTAGTCCACACACCCGCCTGCACATCTGCGATCTATCTCTAATACGGCAAGAGCCCGCTGAAACGATTATATCACTACTGGGACAGATTACTCCTGTTATGGGCAGGATAAAGGACTACCGAGAGGAAACAATCGCTAATCTCAATTCTTCTCGCAATAATTGCACGGAAAAGGGAATATTGAACTCCATCGATCGTCAGTTACAATCGTCACGCTTCACCGATCTAGCGTCCCATATGCACGAAGTATCTGTGCGATGGAGAGTTTCGGGAAACCGAAAATCAATTTTGGGATAATCCGCCCCAACCCGAAATCAAGAACAAAAGGGTGCCTTACATTCAGGCCCCGTGATGCAAAAACGGAAAAACAAAAACCAATAAAACAGAGAGACCGTGCTTTGGAGGGATGGCTTAATGGACCCCGTAAAGCTTCATAGTACGTAGAGAGCCATCCCAACACATAGCCTTCTGAGCATGTTGGATATTACGGCAGGTGGCCAAAAGTGGCGTAGGAGCTTCTAGCCCCAAGAAAACCACTCCAACAATGGGTGCGGTTATCAGCAAGTCTTCGAGACCTTCGCGATCAAACAATATGAGAAAGCGAACAATCCGCGGACTCGCCGAAGTCTACCAAGTCGCAACAGCAAATCCATGGAGCGACACATCTATTTCCTTCAACGTCAGCGACGAGCCTAAATTCCGAACAGCCAGAACACCAGCCGCACTGGTGCTTAGTCCCATAGTGGATGGCTTTCGACTGACAAAAGTATTCATGGATGGCGGTAGCGGATTAAACCTCATTTACGAGGAAACTCTGCGAAAAATGGAAATCGATTGGAGCCGTATTCAGCGGAGCAGCACAACCTTCAGAGGAATAATCCCTAGCCGGGAAGCAAGCTACACCGAAAAAATCACACTCGATGTGGTGTTCGGCTCGCCGGACAATTACAGATCCGAAGAAGTCACGTTCCAAGTGGCCCCATTCAACAGCGGATATCACGCTATATTAGGACGAGAGGCATTCACAATTTTTCAAGCAATACCTCATTACGGGTACATGAAGCTCAAAATGCACGGGCTCGGGCGGAATAATCACTCTCAGCTAGTGATCCGGACATAGCACTCAGCGCCGAGAACAAGACAGCCAGACTAGCCCTCGAGGCACTATCGAAGCCTTAGCAAACAGAAGAACTCATCACGGCAACGTCTCACGATGTGAACAGGGATGATGTGATACTCGATAAAAGATCCAAGTCCACCTCCTTCAAACCAGCGAGATGAAATAATAAAATTCCAGGTCCATCCAACGGACCCAACAAAGAGGGCCTCCATCCGGCACAATAATTGAACCCCTAAAGTGGAGAGCGCACAGCCTTTGTGAGAATTCCTTCGAGAAAATTGGGACATTTTCGCCTGGCATCCTTCGGATATGCCCGAAATCCCACGCAAGTTGGCAGAACACAGCCTAAACATCCTAAAAGAATTTAAGCCAGTCAAACAGGCTCTTCGACGGTTTTCCGAACCCAAAAGACAGGCAATGGGAGAAGAACTAGCCAAGCTATTGGAAGCCGGATTCATCAGAGATATCAAACATCCGGATTGGCTAGCAAATTTGGTAATGGTACCAAAGAAGGACAAATCCTGGCGCCTCCGTCGATTTTAAAGACCTCAATAAAGAGCGCCCAAAGGATCTCCTTCCTCTCCTCAAGATTGACTAAATTATCGATGCCACCGCAGGGCACTATCTATTGTGCTTCCTCGGCGATACTAAGCTACCAAAAATCAAGATGGCAGAAGCAGACTGCAAGCAGCGGCATTCATCACCTCTTACAGCACTATTCTGCTTCAACACGATGCCCTTCGGACTTAAAACCGGTGCCAAACATATGTCAGCGCGCATGATTCAAACATGTCTGGCTACCCAGATCGGCAAAACAAAGAGAGGCATACGTAGATACGCGTAGTCGTCAAAACAAAACACGTCGAAACTCTAGTAGAAGATTTGAGGCTCACGTTCGACAACCTCAGAGTATATGACATCAAGCTGAATCTGAAAAATGTGTTTTCGCGTACCGGCGGAGTTAACTCTGGGCTTCATCAGATCCGTAGAGGAATCGAAGCAAACCCGGCTAAAATCTGAGATCTGTCACATTTGGACATTCCAAAAGACCTCAAACAAATACAAAATTAATAGGATGCGTGGCAGCTTAAGCACGCTTCATCTCCTGCTCTAGGAGAAAAGGCGTTGCCCTCTATAGCCTCCCTCGGCGCACGAACGCTTCGAGGACGGATGCTGCCCTTGCGGACCGAATAAATAAAGGCCATATTGGCAACAACTGTCCTCGTCCGGCGCCCAACTTTAGCGAATCCAATGTTGTTATACATCGCAGCAATGCATCAAGTTATAAGCGCTGCACTTGTCGCTCGAGCGAGAGACAAAGGGCACAAATTTCCTCTTCAAAACCCGGTGTATTATTATCCACTATGTTAACCCCTCGCAAGTCCTGTTACTCCGCACTCTCGAAGATAGTATATGCGGTGTTCATATGCGTCCGAAGCTCCGACACTACTTTCAAGAGTGTTTGATAACGATGGCCTCCAAGTACCACTCAATGACATTATAAATAACCGCTGACGCGACGGCAAGGAGTTTGCAAAATGGGCCATTGAGCTCTTACTATTCTGATATAACTTACAAACCTCGGGCGAGCTATAAAGTCACATGTTTTGACCTTTGTGTCTGAATGGACGGCCGAACTCCTAAAATGCACGCGCATACTCCAATTGGACTATGCCATTTCGATGGCTCAAAAATGTTGGTCGGACTCGGGGCTACAGCGTGTATTGGCGTCCCCCAACCGAGACACAAGTCGAAGATGTACTTCCAAATAATGTACACGGACTAGCCAAATACGAGGCCCTCGTTACATGGTCTCCTGGATATGGCAGATCTCCATGGGCATTCGACGCCTAGAGGTGCGTGTGAGATTCAAACCTTGCAATATCCCAAATAAACGGAGACTTTGGCGCCAAGGATCCAAAAATGCCAGCATATCGCAACGCTTGTCCAAAAATGTCACTCGGTTTGAAGGACTTGAATTCCATCACATGTACCGAGATAATAACCAAGCGTCGACGATCGGCACGCGCATCGGTCGCAAACGTGATGCTGTCCCTCCAAATATCTTCTCAGAGCGGCTTCTTCAAGCCATCCAGGTACTCATGGGAAGAGAAGCCCGGAAGTGACAAACTGGAAAAACACGCGCCAATCAGCGATTCAAATTATGAATTAACGCCTTCTAGCCAATGTCATAATGGCAATAATCACCCGTGGACAGAACCGTTCCTAGCCTACTTGCTTAGGCAGGACTTCGAGACAAAACGAGGCCCGCTGCATAGTCCGGGCGATCGAAAGCCTACAAGGTCCATGAGGGAGAAGCATGCAGAAAAGTACAGCGGAGTCCTTCAAAGGTGTATCTCGAGAGGAAGAGGCGAAACCTCTGGTTGAAATTCATGCCTGACTAGGCGACAACACGCAGCAGCCTGCCCTTGTAGGAAAGGCATCTCAGACAGGTTTTATTGGCCGACGGTCCGGGCAGATGCCTGTGACTTAGTCCAGAGATGCTCTTGTTGTCGCCTTTGTTAATCGAAGACATGCCGCCTAACGCCTCAAAAACTATACCCATTACCTGGCCGTTCGCGGTCTGGGGGCTTGATATGGTTTCAGATGCGTTCGATCTCATCGATGAAGTCTATTTCCTTTGCTAATCAGATGTGTTGGATCTCATCGATGAACTCTATTTCCTTTCGTGGCCACTAGATGTGATGTAATAGTGTTTATCCCAAGGTCCTTTGGTCATGAAAGTATCCTAGGATATTCTTTAGGGCAAATTCATTGAAACCAGGATTTACTTCAGTCACCTAACACTTCACACAGCCCGGCTTCGATGCCACATTGTCCAACAAGAGGCCCTCTTCCAAGAAGGGTGGGCAAACCCAGGTTGTTGCACATTTTAATGTACCTTCATAATGTGTAAGCACGCCCTTCAGTCTGTCTTTCGTTCCAGATAGATCAGATATGGCATCATCATGAGCAGCTACAATCTCAGTTGTCGCTGAGTCACCGATGCACAGCCTATTTGTGCTGTGTTGTTCAATAAGCAACATCCTCCATGCCCGCCTCCCTCTCATCTCTGGCTATTTGTCGTGTTAGAGTCTTCTCGATCATCACCTAATTCTCAATATCCTTTCAATAGTCGGATATGTCCTTCCTCAACCTTTCATACAATTCATTCCGCTTCATTTAACTCCTTGCTTTTTCACGCTGAGCCTCTTCTTTCCCCTTTGAGTGTGAAAGCCTCTTGGGCGGACATTAACACCTATACCCCTTGCACCTGCCTGTGGGGCCTCTTGTTTCGCAGCATCACGTAATATCACATGGCCTCAGTTCTGTAGAACTCATGTGATCTTGTGCCATTAACATCACTTGATATAGTTCTTCACGTGAGTTTTCAAAAGAATGAGTTCCATAACACCTCCTTGCACGTGCCCATAAGTAGTCTTTATGCTGCTCGCTTCTATTTCACTAAAGGCCGCTTCCACCCGTCACATCGCTTCTTGGTCCTCCTGGTCCCATATCGGTTTCATGCCGTAGTATCTTGCCACACCCATACGGTGAGGTGTGCATTCTTCTTCTGAAGGTTCCAATTGCTTGGCACTCTTTCTCGCCGGACTCTTTGATTGCCTCTAACCCTTTTGAATTCTCGGCCAAGTTTTTCATGGGGGAACCACGACCACCTATGGGGCTGCAGGCCTTTACGGTTGCCCGGGGATGGCTGCACGAACCCGGAGGAGCATGGCGACAGCGAGAATCCTGGGCAGTTTTTACGAGGTTGGGCGCATGAGGCGTAAAACCCTAATCTGCTTTGGTGGATTGATGGTGGAAAAACAGATGCTCTACTGCCAGTGGATTGCCTTGGGGCGAATGCGGCTATGCTGCATATGGCGTGCAAGGTCGAATCCTTTCTATGTTTGCCATGGGCCTCCTTTATAGATCAGGAGTCTCAAAGTGGAAAATCATTCATTACATGATTAGATAGCAAGCGGTGCTATCATACCCTAACTCTATAGGGTGAGGAGCACATTATCCGCCTCTCAATGTCATCATAGCTTGCGGCAAAACCAGTCAAACAGTCTGATGACTGAGCCTACTGCCGACACGCCGCAGACGGGTGTCGCTTGTAGGTACTTTCTATAGAAGGTGGCTGCCTGGTGGCATATAGCAGCCACTTTGTCACCTTTCGAGAATCACACCACATTTCTCGACGATGTACATCGTGATGAGGTGGTGTGGTGGAGTGGTTTATCTTCGCTGGTCCCGGAGGCCTATCGAGACGATTCGAGGGAGGTTTGCTTCCGGGATAACCTTGCTCCGCTAGCCTCTGCTCCGCAGGGGAGGTTTTTCCTTAGTAGTGTCTTGTCCCTATGGCTAGTCTTGGTCTTCTTGATCTGCGCTTGGGTCCTTCAAGGATCGATTCATCTTCCTTTAGTTGATTATGGTGTTGTGAACTTCTCCTGCTCCAATGCATGGTCCGGGAACGGACCCGTGGTTCCATGACTGCATGTAAGCCCCTGCACTCCGGGCAGGATCGCGGCGCTGATGTCATCGGGCAGGCCCTAATTAGTGCCAGTGCAAGAGTGCGAGGTGGCTTGGCCCATTGAGGTCTTTTTTGCTTCTTCATTATCTTGAGGTTGGGCCGTTTCCTGCTTTCTCGCATGTTGTGCCGAACATTATGGAGAAACCAGATCGTGGCTCAGACTGCCCACGCCCACAATCACGGGCGAAAACTCCGCCCACTTTCCCTCCTCCTTCGGGCGACGCCACATGTCCTGCATGCATTATGCTGGGTAGGTGGTGGATGCAGAGGGCACGGGAATGGGTGCCATGGCAAAAGACCGGTGCCACGGTTGGTGCGATAGGTCGGCCCCATTCCCTAGGTCATGCAAGGAGGGAAGTCGATTGAGCGGCAGTTGCCTTCCGGGAGCGCTGCCGGTGTCAAACCGCGGATCTCGGTAGGGGTCCCTAACTGTGGCCTAAGGCTAATGGTAAGAGGAGGCAGGGACACGATGTTTTACCTAGGTTTGGGCCTCTCGATGGAGGTAATACCCTACTTCCGGCTTGATTGATCTTGATGATATGAGTATTACAAGAGTTGATCTACCACGAGATCGTAGAGGCTAAACCCTAGAAGCTAGCCTACGATTATGATTGTTCTCTCTCTATGGACTAAACCCTCCGGTTTATATAGACACCGGAGGAGGCTAGGTTTACACAAAGTCGGTTACAAAGAAGGAGATCTAACATTCGGATCGCCTTGCTTGTCTTCCACAAAAAGGAGAGTCCCATCCGGACACGAGTCGAAGTATTGAGTCTTGTATCTTCATAGTCCAACTGTCCGGCCAAAGTATATAGTCCGGTTGTCCGGATACCCTTAATCCAGACTCCTCAAGAGTCTCCCTGAACCAGTGCTTCAATGACGATGAGTCCGGCGCAGATTGTCTTTGGCATTGCAAGGCGGGTTCCATCTCAATGCTCCAAAGTAAATCTTGAACACTTGAATTTTGTCCGGCTCTGCAAGACGATTTTTGCATGCCACCGTAGGGAGAACAATATCCTACTAATATAATCTGCTGATATTTTTAGATAGCGTGACATCACACCATGGCCGAGTCATTATTCGAGCCATTTTCCAAACTAGATACTGCTCATATAGCGAGGCGGTTTCCTGGGCACGTCTTGTCGAAGCAGAGATCGTGTCCCCCTTATCACGGGACTTTCATCAATACGGGTGCGGGTAGCCCAACCGTACCACCAATGGCGGCGAGAGGGGAACAAGCAGGTTTCATCAGGCAAGTAGGGAGGCACAAAAGTTTTCATGGCCTCTATAAAGAGATAAGGCCTCTTCTTCTTTACCCAGCCTTTTCCTTCGCCGCCCATTTCTTCACTGAGTCCTAGCGCCAAGCGCCGCCTTTCCACCAAAAAGAGGCTCTCCAAAGATGTCCGGATCCGGAGCGGGAGGCAAATGGATGGCCTCTACCGTCCAGGAGAAGGATATCAAAAAGCTTCAAGAGGCCGGGTACCTGGCCAAAAAAATCGGCCACCGTCTTCCGGCGGCGGGATAGATCGTCCCTAATTCGGAGCCTCACGAGGGTCGTGTTTCTTCCTCATTTCGTCCGCGGGCTCGGGTTTCCCCTTCACCAATTTGTTCGCGGCATCATGTATTATTACGGGATTGTATAAATTTCATGATATGTCCCCTAATTCTTTCCTTAACATCTCGACGTTTATCGTCGTGTGTGAGGCCTTTCTCCGTATTTCGCCCCACTTCGGCTTATGGCAGAAGATCTTCAATGTGCAGCCCAAGGTGGTGAACGGCGAGCATGCCGAGTGCGACGGCGCCATAGTGAGCAAGATGCCCAAGGTCACATGGCCAACAGGCACCTTCAATGATTCCGTCAAGGAGCGGCAGCAGCAGTGGTTCTACATCACTGAGTCGCACGGTAAAAAGTGGGCCACTGCTCCTGCATTCAGATCCAGAGCCCCCTGCAGCTCACGTCCTGGACAAGAAGTGCCTGAGCTGGTCCTCATCCGATGAGCTGTCGGTGCTCCAAACACGCATCAAGGGCGTGGTAGACAAGGATGTCAAACTCGCAATGTAGTCCGTGGATGTTAGTTTGCTCGGTTCTCCCATGCCAAGACCGGCCTGTAATTTGTGGGAATACGACCCGTCGAAAGCACCAGACTGCGGAGCTCTACGCCTCACACAAGGATATTTGGAAGGTGGTCTTCAAGTCCGCAAACTCGGGCTGGCTCCGCCGAGGACCTGGTATCAACGCCCCGCCCGCAAGTCCGGTAAGTTATCGCTATGTTCTGTCTATCCATGTTTAGCTGGCATATCCCAAGGGAGACGCTTTATCATGCTTTCCGCAATCATCCCAGGAATGGACGAAGAAGGTGGGGCGGATACATTGTCCGGCTCCGCTGCCGGAGGAACCGGCAGGACCTCTTTTGACGAAGATGCTGGTCCCAGCGCCTTACAAGGCACCAAAAAAAGAGGCCTTCAAGGAGGCCAAGGAGACCCGGAGTTGCCTCCATCACCGCGGTGTTTCGGAGACAAAATCCGAAGACTCGAACGCCCATCCTTCCTCCGAAGATGAAGAGGAGGAGGAAGAAGACGAGTCCTCCATGGGGGGAGGGAAGAAAAGGACGGCCTCCACATCTTTGGAGGCCGAATCGCCAAAGAGGGGGAAAAATCCCCTTCTAGAGGCGTCCACCACGGCTACCAATAGCAGCCCGGAGTAGGATCCCAAGGCCCAGCCCCTGGTAAAATTGTGAGTACATGAAATCCAAACACGCCTAAGCGCCCAGGATTACCAAGGTGCAATATTTTAACTTGCACCACACTTTGTTCAGCCCGGCGAGGTCTCACAACAGTCCTCATCGAGGATTCGCGAGCTCATATGCCCCGGAGAGCGAGACGCCCGAGGCCCCTTCCCAAGCCCTGGTCAGACACCGAGGTATCGCCTCACAGGACCTGCATTAGGAGGGCACACTCGGGCCGATACATGGGAGCAGCGGTTCCATGAACATCGACGGCGGGGCGATTTTAGATTCAGCCCACAGCCGACATGGTCCTAGAGACCTTTGAAGCTCCAGATCGCAGGCAGGCCCTTGATGTAAGGAGGCAAGCCCGCTTGTAACGCCTCGGATCCGGCGCGCCAGATGTCCGCCATTATTCATTCGCCGCTGCTATGTCATGTGCTTATGTGTTGCACTTTTGCCATGTCATCATATGCATTTCATATCATGTTATCATGTGCATCGATTGGCATACGTGTTCGCCTCATGCATCCGAGCATTTTTCCCCGTTGTCTGCTTTTGCAATCCGGCCCTATGTCCTCTCCGCGCTCTTTCTCCTGTTGTGAGCGGGTGTTAACTTTCTGAATGTCCCGAGGTTTGCAGCGGCCTTGGTATACCACCGTAGACCGCCTGTCAAGTTTCGTGGCCATTTGGAGGTCGTTTGTACTCCAACGGTTAACCGGTAACCCGAAGGCCTCTTTGAGTTGCAGCCCAACACCCTTCCAAAGTGGCCCAAAACCCATCTAACTCCCTCCATGCTCTTGGTCGTCGATCACGATCGCAGGGTCAAAACCGCACCTTATTTGGACTCTCCTAGCTCCTCTACCTATAAATTAGCCTCCTCCGAAATTTCGGGTCCAAACCCCCAAACCCTAGATCCATCCTTCACGCCGACATGTCCGCCGACGACCGGACGGTCCGCCTGCGCCTCGCCAATCGCAGACGCTTCCCACGCTGCTCGCCTGACCGCCCCACGCCTCGCCCACTGCTCGCCCTGCCTGCTGCCCACGCGCCCAACCTGCCGGCTGGCGCTGCCGGCGGCTGCCTCCGGCCACATGGCATCAAGGCTCCATAGGCCAAGGCTTCTCAGGCCACGCGCTTCCTCAAGGTTGCGCTGCTGCAGCCATGCATCTGCCTGTCCGACTCCGGCCGGACTGCCGCTGCCGCCATTAACGCTCTGCTTGCACGGGACTCTGCCATGGGCAGGCTTCCCCGCTGCCAGTGTCCTCACAGCTGCCGCCTCCGCTCGTTCTGGCCTCCGCCGACGACTCTGCCATGGCAGCTCTGAGCCTCGCGCTCAAGCCTCTCGCCATCCGGCCGGTCTCTCCCGGATCGCTTCCTCCCAGATTCCCG
>JAHHZJ010004488.1:0-15587 GCA_021437245.1 Aegilops speltoides | reverse complement strand
ATTCCACTAGCATCACATTCAAGCTCAAAAGTCTTATTAAAATCAGAAGTTGGAGTGGATGTGTCAACTTAGCTTTCAATACCGGAAGGCTTTTCCGTACCCCCAAACAAAAGGCACATCCTTCTTTGTAAGCTTTGAGAGGTGCAAATGGTGCTGAAATCTCCAAAAACGCCTATAGAAACCAGAGGCCAAGGAAACTCCTCACTTGGACTGCTTTGGGCTGCGCCAACTCTCAAAGCTTCAATCTTGGCTTTATCAACTTCAATCTCGTGGAGTAACAACATAGCTAAGAAAAGATACTCTGGTGCAAAAGGTGCACTTCTGGTTACCAAACAAACGGCATCACGAGAGCATTAAAAACAGACGAATGTTCCAAATGTTCTTCCAAAGATTTGCTATAAATCAAGATATCATCAAAATAGACTACCACAAATCGTCCAATGAAAGCACGAAACTTCGCTTTAATCTCATGAAAGTACTAGGTGCATTAGTTAACCCAAAAGGCATGACTAACCACCATATAATCCAAACTTAGTTTTAAATGCTGTTTTCCATTCATCTCCCAATTTCATACGAATTTGATGGTATCCACTACGCAAATCAACTTTGGAGAATATTGTAGAGCCACCATTCATCAAGCATATCATCTAGCCTAGGAATAGGGTGACGATAACTAATAGTAATATTATTAATGCCTCTACAATCAACACACAACGTGACGTACCATCCTTTTCGCACTAGAATAATAGGAACAGACAAGGACCAGGGATTCGCGATATAACCTTTTGTCGAGCAGCCCTCGACTTGACGATAATCTCCTTCGCTCCTCTCGGATTGGTACGTATGGCACGGTTAGAACGATGCACCGGAATTAAGTCAATTTGATGCTCAATCCTCGAATAGGTGGTAATCCGGGCACGCCTTGTGGAAAGACGCCAAAACTCCCGCAAAATGTTAGTGACAAGAGGGGCAAAGAGGAAGGCACGCCCTAATGAAAATAATGCCTCTTTTGCAACAAAAGCATAGCAAACAGATTTGCTAAAATCTAACTCATCAATATCAGATTTGGTGGCAAGTAAACATGCACTTTTCAATTTAATTTCGAACAAGGAGATGATTTATTATAGGCTTCATTGTGCTCAAATTTTTGCCACAATCTGATTTTCACTCTTATTGTTCTCCGTTTTGCTTTATTAGCTCTATTAATATCATCTTTCAAATGGACTGGAGTCATAGGAAGCAAAGTAATATTTTTATCCTTATGAACAAGAGTATCGATTGTTTCTACCATGGTATGTAATTTTATCAAATTGCCATGGTCTACCAAGTAACAAGGAACATGTTGCATAGGTACCACATCACAATCAACATAATCGATATGTAGAGATACTAAAATGCACATAACAAAGAGTGTTACCTTAACCTTGCCGTTGAACCATTGATGTAGTAAGGATTGGATGTGGTCTTGTGGTGAGAGATATTTCCACCATCTCCATGCTAGCCAAGTTGTTGCAGCTCCTCCATCTATGATGACGCAATAGAACGCCTTCACAACTCCTTTTGTATGGAACAAATTATGCTCATTTTTTGTGTAACCGACACTCAAAACACGTGAGCAACTAAACATTCATACCCAAAGATCTTCCCAAAGCCATGTATTGTGTCTCATGATCAATCATCTCCACCGTGTTCCTATGTGGTAAGAGCCAAAGTCTCCTCATCATAGTCACTAGCGACTATACCCACCATCCTCAGAAATCATCACACGCTGAGATTTGTTCTCGAAATGTCCTCTTCCTTACAACGAAAAAAATATCACTTGTGTGCCCCTGACGCCATGGAAGAAGAAGAGCCGGTCCCGGCAGTGTTTTGGCAAGTTGGTTGTGCCGCTTTTGTATCACTTGAGGTGGCACCAAGGAGGTGATGGTGCAAAGGAAGTAGATGATGCCTGGTGTCCATGATGAATCGACCGGGAAAAGTTAGTGCCCAATGCCCCGATCCCCACTTCACGCTCAACAAGCAAGATGGAATAAACGAGGATATTATTATAACCTTATAGTCTAGAATGGTCTGAATCTCTATTTAATCCACCTAAAAACGGCAAGCATAGCTTCATTCTCCTCAACAATACCACATCTAATCAAGCCAGTTTGTAATTCCCATAATATTCTTTCAGAATTTTTCCTTGTCTTGCGCGCAATTTTTGAAGTAATTCACGTTGATAATATGGTGGAACCCAACAGCAAAGATAGCAGTTTTCAAAGCACCCAAGTATGAAAGATATAATCTACAATGTTCGCACCACCAAACACATGCAAAGCTAGTGAAAGCACAAAAAAAGCAGAACACGCCTTCCTCGGATATTGTAAACATGTAAATCGTTGTTCGTTTTAACCCCAAGTAAGATATATATCGGAAATATCTACCCTCAAATGGTGGAATATTCAATTTCATTTAGGGGAGGTCATGATCTAGAGGGGAGCCCTAGCATTGCCAATTTGCATGTGGACGACCGGTGGTTTGGTGCCGGTGGTTGCACGAGTTCGATGTTGATCAACCCCTCCTCGTAATCTCCCACATAATCATCCTCCCGTTAAGAGAACAAAGAGGTGAGCCAAAGAAGCACCAACAAGAGTAGAGCGCACCGAATTTTTGTCCGCTCAAGAGGAACACGCCAGCTGGCCCATACCGATTGAAGGGGGAAGGTTGTTCGCAGAGGTGCATAGGTGCAAGGGGTGGTTGTGGAAAACGCAGCAACATCAAACTTGCTATCGCTTTGTTTCAAACGCCTTTCAATGCCATCTATCTTTCCATCCTCCCAAACTGTTTACCACATCTTGCACCCGTCCAATCATCATTTGTAAACTTATCATGTAGGTTTGTTTTCGTTCTCCCAATCAGCTCATCCTTGTTCCCGCCATGGTTAGCAAAGAATAGAAACACACAAGAATATGATCCCGATACTAGGAAGTGGTGGTGGTGGTGTGGTGACACAACCGGAAGCAAATCTCAAATTTACCGCCTACCAAAAAAGTGGTGATCCAACCGCAGAAGCAAAACTTCAAAGCTTTATAGCGACATTTGGGAGAATCAAACGACAGAATGTATGGAGCGAAGGCTTATAATATGGTAGCAAAAGGGTCGAATAATCAAATCGAGATGCAAAGTTGAATAAACGCCAACGACGATCGGGTTGGTCCTAGGCTAGACCTTAGAGACGGGTAAATAACAAAATAAAACCAAACGAAACAAAGGAAAAGCACACTCTTTTTTTTTCGCTTTTTTTGTCGCTTTTTTTTTTTTAAAAATTTAATAATGGCGGGTCTCAAAACCTTCCGGTCAAAACGATGGGCCCAAATTTTTTCACCAAATTTTTTTTTTCGACGCCGACCCCAAAAAAAAAAACTTTTATAACGGCCGCTCAAACGCTTAGAAACACCTTTAAAATAGGATAGCCAAAATTTTTTATCCCCGTTTTGGAAAATTTTGGCCAAACGGAGGGTGGTTTCCGCTTTTTTTTTTAAACCAACCCTTCACGGACGAAAAGATTGGAACCAAACCTCCCCAAAGGAAAACAATCGGAAATTAGATGGATCCCAAACAAATCAAATGCAAGGAACCTTGGTGGGGATATTGGTGGTATATGGAACTGGTGGTATATGGCGCGGGTGGTATATGGATACGGATTCAAGCGTGATAAGGGGGTAAGGGGGGATGATAATGGGGCACCGGACAATTATGACCGAACTCAAACTCTAAAAGACTAGACTCTAAGACCAAAAATAAACCAATGCAACCGCAAATTCAACAACGCAAATAGAAAAGATTATGCAAAGGCTCGATTGGTTCGGATATGATGACTAACCCAATTTTTTTGGCTTTTTCGGGACGAGGTATGAAGAAAGACTGATCTAAACTAGAAAACCGAAAATTCACCGAGCAACCCGAAACTGATACCACTTTGATAAGGAAAGGTTCCCGTTTTCGATGAGATGGTGGATTTCGCTGGAAGTCGATTTTGACGATCCGACACGAACGCGAGGACGCCGCTTTAGCAATCGCTAAACCAACTCCGAGAGGTTATCACCACCCGGAGCACGATCAACCCGACCAAGGGTCTGCTTCCGCGAAAACGAAGAACAAGAAAAACGAGATTGCAATGGATATTAATATAAGATGAAAGTTTTTGATCAAGGTGGGTTCGGACGCTTTGTCGGGTCCAAAACACAAACGGCACGGGTTGCAGTATGGGAACTTTGATCTAAACAAAACCAAGTCAAACGGGCCCTAAGGGCTGTATATGGAGGAAGAGGGGTAATTTTGTGGCCCTTGGTGGAGGGGTCCAAACAACCCTATCTCTTTTCCCCACACATACGGACTCTAAAAATAGCCTATACTAATGTATTTGAAATTACATGGGCCTGGCTAAAATAAGGTGACGAAAGACCAGAATAGCCTATGGACTAATATTATGAAGTGGCATCTTGTATATTTCTTCCAAGGCTTTATGCACCCTTATGGTGGCTTCAAAGTCCCAAATCATCACTTGTAACTCCGTTTTGATCCCTGCATGCCATCAACTCCATGTGTTTCTTGCTCCAATGTTCATCCTTTCCCAGGCCCTTCATTTGTAAGCAAAACAAATGTATCCAAAGGAGATCATATTCCATGAAATTAGAATCATTACCAAGAAACGAAAGTACCGTAATTTAGTTCGGGCGCGAGCCTAGTAATTGGTCCAAGATGTATAGCAAAAGGGGTGGGTGTAAAATGGTATTGATTCCCATCATCCTCCCCTGAAATGAAGTCCCCCAAGTTTCATCTTCCTCACCCAAATATGGCTTCAAATCGAATGTTAAAAGGGACTAACCCAAAATCATGACCGTTTATATGCATTATCATTTACTTTTCCAACACCTTAAAGGACCAGAGCAGTGGATTAGCTTTGAAACAAATCAGAAATCTATCTTACGAAATGTAACAAACAAGATTCCAAAACACAACATGTTTTCTACCCTTATCTCCAAAGAAGTTTATATTTAGATTCTACCCAATGTTTTCCTTAGTTAACTCATGCATTTTTAAAATCAATTCAGCACGTTTTAGCATCAAAATTAACCTTCTCCAAGATGGAAGAGGCAACAAATCAATTGGTGCACAGGTAGAAACCATACAAATTCAAAAGGGCACATCTTAGTAGTAGAATGCAATGAACAATAAGCAAATTCAATATGGGCAAGTTCCTCCCACATTTTCTTATTATTTTAGAAAGCCCAAGCATAGTAGACAATGTTCTATTGACTACTGTTTGTCCATCTTTGGGGTGACAAGTAGTACTAAAAAGGTTTAGTCCCCAACTTAGCCCATAAACATCTCCAAAAGTGGCTAAGAAATTTAGTATCACGATCTGAAACAATAGTATTTGGCACACCATGCAATAATTTCAAAAAGAAAAATCAGCAACATTGACAAAGATCATCGCTTTTATGACATGGTTAAAGGTGCCATTTTCGAGAATCTATCCACACAAAAAAATTTTATCCTCCCCTTCTTTGTTCTGGTAAACCAAAACAAAGTCCATAGATATATCCTCCCAAGGAACACTAGGAGTAAAGGCATATATAAACCATGAGGATTTATGGACTTAGCTTTTTGACATGTAGTGGCAGCAATAAACGCCAACATCCCGCCTCATCTTGGCCAAAAGAAATGTGTAGCAAGATGCCCTTCCCCAAAGTGTCCCATTAGTCCTCCTCCATGCACCTCCCGCAACAACAAAGACTAACGGAGCTAGGGAATGCAAGCTTGTTAGCACGGAACACAATCCATCATTAACGACAAACTTGTTCCATGTTCTTCCTTTTACAATTCCAAATACATCTTTAAAATCAGCATCATGCACATATTGATCTTTGATGGTCTCCAAACCAAATATTTTGAAGTCAAGTTGTGAAAGATAGATAGCACGAGACAATGCATCAAAATAACTTTTCTTTTACCCTTCTTGTTTTAATGACATAAGGAAAGTCTCAATGAATTCAACCCATTTAGCATGTCTACATTTTTATTGATTTTTGTTTCAAAGATTCATGATCGAATGTATAACAAATTTTTTATAAATAATTTGCCATGTTTCTAAAGTCCAACAAGAATATAATTCTTTTATCATAAGTAGAGTAATTCAACAGGCCCATTCAATTTTTTTTAAAAGTATGCAACAGGTTTGATCTGTAATAACAATCCAATCCAATTCCACTAGCATCACATTCAAGCTCAAAAGTCTTATTAAAATCGGGGAGAAGGAGTGTCAACTTAGCTTTCAATCCGTGAAGGCTTCTTCCCGCGGTACCCCAAAAAAAGGCACATCCTTTTGTAAGCTCTTGAGAGGTGCAAATGGTGTGAAATTCTCACAAAACCCTTAAGAAACCAAGGCCGGAAACCTCACTTTGGGACGCTTTGGGCATGCCAACTCAATAGCTTCAATCTTGGTTTATCAACTTCAATTCCCCGTGGAGTAACAACAAGCCAAGAAAAGATACTCTTTTGCAAAAGGTGCACTTCCTACCAAACAAACGGCATCACGAGCATTAAAAAAAGACGAATGTTCCAAATGTTCTTCCAAAGATTTGCTATAAATCAAAGATATCATCAAAATAGACTACCACAAATCGTCCAATGAAAGACGTAAACTTCGCTCATTAATCTCATGAAAGTACTAGGTGCATTAGTTAACCCAAAAGGCATGACTAAACCATATAATCCAAACTTAGTTTTAAATGCGTTTTCCATTCATCCCCAATTTCATACGAATTTGATGGTATCCACTACGAAATCAACTTTGGAGAATAAGAGCCACCTTTCATCAAGCATTCATCTAGCCTAGGAATAGGTGACAAAAATAGTAAATTATTAATGCCTCTAAATCAACACACAATCGGACGACCATCCTTTTCGGACTAGAATAAAGGAACAGACAAGGACTAAGGGATTCGCGATATAACCTTTTGTTGGTCCCGATTTGACGAAATCTCCTTCGCTCCTCCGATTGGTACGGATGGGCACGGTTGAAGGGCACCGGGAATTAAGTCAATTTGATGCTCAACTCAATAGGTGGTAATCCCTGGCACGCCTTGAAAGACGCCAACCCCCAAAATGTTAGTGAAAAGGGGCAAAGAGGAAGGCACGCCCCAATGAAAATAATGCCTTTGCAACAAAAATAGCAAACAGATTTTAAAACTAACTCATCAATACGATGGCAAGTAAACATGCACTTTTCAATTTAATTTCAAAGCCAAGAGATGATTTCTAATAGGTTCATGTTCAAATTCTTTTGCCAAATCTGATTTTCACCTTATTTTTTCTCCCTTTTGCTTTTATTAGCTCTATTAATATCATCTTTCAAAATGGACTCGGGAGTCATAGGGCAAAGTAATTTTTATCCTTATGAACAAGAGAACCATTTTTCACCATGGTGAAATTTTATCAAATTGCCATGGTCACCAAGTAACAAGGAACATGATAGGTACCACATCACAATCAACATAATCAGATATGTAGAGATACTAAAATGCACAAAAGACGTGTTACCTTAACCTTTCCCTGTTGTTGAACCATTGGATGTAGTAAGGATGTGGATGTGGTCTTGTGGGAGATAGCTTCCACCATCTCCATTAGCTGTTGTTGCAGCCCTCCATCTATGATGATAATAGAACGTCCTTCAAACCCTTTGTATGGAACAAATTATCCCCGATTTTGCCAGTTAACTGACACTCAAAACACGCTGAGAATAAACATTCATACCCAAAGATTTCAGAGATGTATTGTGTCTCATGACAATCATTCCACCCCTTTTTTGTTAATAAGAGCCAAAGTCTCTCATCAACATGGGATCATACCCACCATCCTCCGTAGAATCATCACACCGAGATTTGCATTCTTCGCAAAATGCCTCCTCCACAACCTTTAAAATAATATCATTTTGGGAAGGAAGAAAGCTCAGGGCCCAAGAGGGTGTTGGCGATAGTGGTGGTTGTCCTTCTTGTATTTTGAGGGGCACCCAAGGAGGTGATGGTGCAAAGGAAGTAATGATGCACGGGTGTCCATGATGAAGGTAACCAAAAAGATAATGCCTGCCCTGCCATCATTTCAAGCAAGATGGAATAAACGAGGATATTATTATAACCTTATAGTCTAGAATGGTCTAATTTTTTTTAAAACTTACCTCAACAAACCACCAAAAAATTCCATAATATTCTTCAGAATTTTTTCCTTGTCTTGCCTGCAATTTTTGAAGAAACGGATAATTTCCCAACAAACGATAGCGTTTTCAAAGCCCCAAGTAATGGAAAGATATAATCTACAAAATTTGACCACCAAACACATGCAAAGCTAGTGAAAGCAAAAAAGAGAACACCCCTCTGATATTGTAAACATGTAAATCGTTGTTTCGTTTTAACTCCAAAAGATATATATCGAACATATCACCCTCAAATGGTGGAATATTCAATTTCAGTTTAGGGAGATGGCAATCCGCACGGGGGAGCCCAACATTGATTATTTCAGTGGGTTGGGGTTGTGGTCGCAGAGTTCAGTTGATCAACCTCATCCTCGAATCCCCACATAATCATCCTCCCGACCAGCAGAAGAGCGGGGAGCCAAAGAAGCACCAACAAGAGTAGCAAAGACTTTTGTTCCTCAAGAGGAACACGGTGCCAACCTTGGGGGGCGAGTTGTGTGGCGGGGATAGGTGACCAGGGTTGTGGAAAACGCCGAGCAATTCATCAAACTTGCTATCAAGCTTTGTTTCCCCTTCCAACCACTATCTTCTCCATGGCCTCACAATCTTACCACATCGCACCGTCCAATCATCATTTTAAACTTATCATGTAGGTTGTTTGTCGTTCTCCCAATCACTATCCCTGTTTCTGCCATTTACAAAAGAAAACAAAGAATATGATCCCCACTACTAGGAAGTGGTGGTGGTGGTGGGTGGAAAAAAACCAAGAAATCCATTTACCCCACCAAAATGGTGATCGAACCCTAGTCAAAACTTCAAAGCTTTAAGGACATTGTGGAGAATCAAACGAGAGGATGTTGTACGGGAAGGCTTAAATATGGTAAAAAGGTCAAGAATAATCAAACGAGATGCAAAGTTGAATAAACGTCAACGAAAATTTCGGGTCCTAGGAGACCAAAGAGACGGAGCCTAGAACACTAAAAAATCCGGGCCAGACGTAAACAAAGGAAAAGCACACCGAATTTTTTTTTTTTTCGCTTTTTTTTTTTTTACTTTTTTTTTTTTTTTTTTAAAAAATCACTATAATGGGAAGTGTCTCAAAACTCTTCCCAAATCGAGATGGGCACAAATTTTTCGACCAAATTTTTTTTTTTTTGACCGCCACCAAAAGAAACGGGCAAAAAAACTTTTATAACGGATCCTCAAACCTTAGAAACACCAAAATAGGATAGCCGAAAATTTTTTATCCCTTGAAATTTGGCCTAAACGGAGGTGGTTTTGATTTCACGGACACCAAATTTTTTTTTTTTGAAACCAACCTTTCACGCCCGAAAAGATTCGAACAAACCACCGCAAAGGAAAAAAAACGGAAATTAGATGGATCCCAAACAAATCAATTGCAAGGAACTGGATTGGGGATGGCGGATAAGCGGGTGGTAGATGGCAAGGACTCCAAAGGGGACAATTATGAAACTCAAACTTAAAAGACTAGACTCTAAACCAAAATAACGACGATGCAACCCAAAATTCAACAACGAAATACAAAGATTTCAAAGGGATTGGTTCGGATATGAGACCAACCCAATTTTTTTTGGCTTTTTCGGGACGAGGTATGAAGAATGATACTAAACTTTAAACAAAATCTCACCGGCAACCGGAAATATACCACTTGATAGAGGCAAAGGGTCCCCTTCAGAGATGGTGGATTTGCCAGGAAGTCGATTTGACATCCGACCACGAACGTTGAGACGCCCCTTTAGCAACGCAAACCAACTCCGAGAGGTTTTACCAGGGAGAATCAACTGACCCATTTTTAAAAGGAAAAAAGAAATCGGATTGAACTGGATATTGAATATAAGATGAAAGCTTTATTGATCAAGGGGGTTCTGGACGCCTTTGGCCGAACACAAACGCACGGTTTGCAGCTATGGCTAACTTTGATCTAAACAAAACCGTTCAAACGGTGCCCTAGGGCGTATATAAAGGGGAATTTCGGGTTTTGGTGGAGGGGTCCAAATAACCCATCTCTTGTTTCCCCCACATGGACTCTAAAAAGCCTATACTAATGTATTTGAAATTAAGGGCCTCCCAATAATAAGGTGAAACCAGAATAGCCTTGGAAAATTATGAAGTGGCATCTTGTATTTCGTCCAAGGCTTCATGCACTCCTTTGGGGCTTCAAAGTCCCAAATCATCACTTGTAACTCCGTTGATCCCCTTGATGCCATCAACTCCATGTGTGTTCTTGCTCCAATGTTCATCCTTCTCCAAGCTAGGCCCTTCATTTGTGAAAACAAATGTATCCAATTTAGGCAAATCATATTCTCATGAAATTAAATCAACAAGAAACGGTACCGTAATTTAGTTGGCGCAGCTCTAGTAATTGGTCCAATGGCAAAAAGGGTGGTGTAATAATGGTATTGATGTCCTCATCAACTTGATAGAGGCAAAGGTGTCCCCCTTTTCGGAGATTGGATTTTGGGAGGTCGACTTTGACGATCCGACTGAGCGGGGACGCCGCCTTAGCAATCGCAAACCAATCCCAGAGGAAACGGAACGATCAACCCACCACAGAGTCTATTTCGGCAAACGGAACAAGAAAAACCGGATTAACTGATATTTGAATATAAGATGAAAGCTTTATTGATCAAGGGGGGTTCTGGACCCTTTGTTCGTGGAACACAAACCACGCGTTGCCCTTGCAAACTTTAATCTAAACAAAACCCAAGTCAAGGGTTTTAAAAATATATGGAGGAAGAGGGGGAATTTTTGGCCCTTGGTAAGGGGTCCAAACAACCTATCTTTGTTTCCCCACACAACGGACTTAAAAAATAGCCATACTAATGTATTTCGAAATTACGGGCTCCCAATAATGGTGACGAGACCTAGAATAGCCATGGACAATATTAAAGTGGCATTTTATATTTGTCCAAGGCTTCATGCACTTTGGTGGCTTAAAGTCCTAAATCATCACTTGTAACTCCGTTTTCCTTCATGCCATCAACTCCATGTGTGTTCTGTCCAATGTTCATCCTTCCAGGCCCTTCATTTGTAAGCAAAACAAATGTATCCAATTTAGGCAGCATCATATTCTCATGAAATTAGAATCATTACCAAGAAACCAAATCCCGGTATTTTTGCGCGAGTCTAGTAATTGGTCCAAAGAAGCAGGGGGGGGTGTAAAATGGTATTGATGTCCTCATCACAAGGGGTGGCGGCCAAGGAGGTGGAGGACGTCCCGGCAGCCTAAAACCAACCCTAGGTCGAAAGGCCATGGACCCGGAGGTGACGAACACCTTGGACTTGTAGTTTGACTGGATTCGCTGCACGTCAGATTGTTTCGTCCATAACTCAACGCCGACGGATTTTAATGATTCCAACTGTGCTGGAAAGAGGATGAAATCTACTTTCCAACAAAAAAGAATCACCCAATTCGAGTCCGATGAAAAAAGTTGTTGGGTTTTGAGTCGGTATGTTTATCCAATCTGAGTCCAAAATGGAGACTTGACTCATCTTTCTGGGCCAAAAGTGACGGAGAGAACTTTTGAACAGCAAATAAACATCTCTTTTTCCTTATCTTCATATGTGGATTGTACAAATGTCCCATACACCTCAATTAGACAAACACAAAAGTGTGGAAGTATTTTTGTTCGATAACATAAATAGATTATTGAATAGTTTGCACTAGAAATCACCACAAATATGAATGTATGCAATATTTTGGTCATATCCAAGGTAGTCATGTCCTCATCATCCTCCCCTTTTGAAAATAAAGCCCCCATGGCTTAATCTAAATGTGGCTAAAAAAGACAAGGTGTACATGTTGTATATGTATATGTCATCCATTTTACTTCCCGATTTTTATATATGAACATGAATAGATGAGTGTTGCATAGTTCATAAAATCTAAAGCCAACAAATTAGCACAAGAACTAGAAGGCATGAAAAATTGCAACTCAGTTTGACATATAAGTGAAGTCTTTTTATTTAAAAGATTGACAATGTTCATCATTAAACCATCCCAACATTGGTGAATAAACCTTATTTGAATCAAATTTACATGCTACAACATGCTTAGATAAGCAAACATGCAATGAGTCATTCACGAATCATCACCAAGATTAGAGGTCATATCAAATGATTAAACATTGATTCTTTTGCATCAACAATTAATTCAAGGGGCACTCAAAATTGTTGGTATTTAGTTGTTTGATCACAATTTATTAACGCCAAGATTTCTAAAATAGGTGATTGCTCAAATTTGGTAATTCAACACATGATGCATTCAAGTTAATAGGGATGCATCATTCTCATGTGAAGTTAAATCATCAATACCTTTATCGTTACCTTGTCGCAAAGCGAGGTAGGTGACGAGATAATGCACCATGTTTGAGATGATGGGCCACAACCGAGGGGGCTGCCCAGAGGGAATGGTGGAGGAACCAACCGGGGTAGCATGAACTGAATAGTAGTTGTTGATCACCCAATGCATCCTCCCGAATCGTTTCAAAGGTAAAGCAACTACATGCCTAATGCAACGAGGTATATCAAACTTTTAATATCATGGTTCAAACCACCAAAAAATCTATTCATTGTATCATCCTCGATTCTTCTATGTCACAATGATGCTATAAGATTTGAACTTGGTAGTAAGTATGAAAAGTTGTTATTGTTGTTTAAATTGTTCAAATTTAAAGCAATTCACAACGATAGTAAGGAGGGAAAAATGTTGTTCATTACATCTTTCAAATCTTTCAAGGTGGGTTGGTTATCAATATTTTTCTTACAATGCACACTCCACCAAACTAAAGCAAACCCAAGAATGCTCTAGTGGCAGGGATCGCCAAGTTCAAAAGTCATGGTTACTAAAAACTTGTTCTACTCAAACCCCAAGCTAGATAAATAGCAGGATTAAATTACCTCAAATGACAAAAAAAGATAACCCCACCATGTTGTGTGTTGTCCCAACTCGGATGGTGAAGATGTGTCCATCGCCCAAGAACTTCTATTCCGAATCCGTCATGATTAGTAGAAACAAGAAACAAAATTCCAAATAATGTTCCTATGAACTACTAGGATGTGGTTTAAAGTGCTCACAAGAAAGCAAATTCAATATTCAAGTTCTTACCATGCGGGGTGCGCAACCCGATGTCAAATAACTCAAGATTTGTAAAGCGATTGCCGGGAACGGTATACACGGGTAGAAATATGTGGAGCTGGGTTTTATATTAGCAAAAGATTAGCAATAATCAATTCAGATGCAATGTTGAATAAACGCCAACGACGGATTCCTGGTCCTAGGCTAGACCGACTAGAGACCGAGCCTAGAACAATAATGAGGTCATTGAGCACAACTAGCATCAATGAAGGATACTAAGTAGCTTTGGAAGATATGAGGAAGATCCAACGTAGTGAAGATAATGATGAAAACAACTACCAAGGTGAATACAACAATCTCTCTCCAACTTTCCTCTTGAAAAGTTTGAGCCAATTTTCTGATAAATTCTTTCAAAGAATGCTACTAACTCAAGCTTTCCAATGCAAAAGAATCACCAATCCGAGTTGATATGAGGAGTCAAAGAATTCTAAACTGGCTTGAAAATTGGAACAAGTTTGGTTCACGAACTTGAGGGCAAAACGACCTATTTAGAAGCCGATTTTAGGTGTCAAATATTGAACTAGCTTTCAACTATTTAGATGTGGCTCTCGCAGCATCAATTTGAGTACTCACGGAGCCAAAACGGATTCGATGAGGAAGATACACCTGTTTTATAAACCAAAAAAGATTCCAACCGAATTCGTACGGATTGATTCTAGATAGATCTTTTTTTCTTCTTTTTTTCCTCAATTTTCTTCTTTTCTTCACTTTTCTTTTTTTTTTTTTCCTTTTTTTTCTTTTTTTCTCTTTTTTTTCCCCTTCCAATACAAACTAGATAAGATGCATTGATCAGGAAGATGGAATGACCTCACCTATGGTTATGACAATGAACAAGGAAAACGGTGGAAATTAAAAGATGGGTGGAAAGGGGGATAATGATGCAGGGAAACAATTGCGAATAAACTCTAAAAACTTAAAAAAATAAGCGATGCAACCGATAATTCAACTATGCAAGCAAAATAAAATTGCCTGACGGCTTGGATAACGGATAACAGATCTAACTTTTTTTTTTCATGGCTAATTTAATTCAAAAAAAACTTCTCCCGGCAATAAAATGATCCACTTATAAGGCGGGTCCCGCCAAGGAAAAGGGGGTGAGAGTCCCAAAGGAGGGTTTCCAAACCAACCCAAGGTTATTGACCAGGAGACAACAACTACAAGTTCCTCGAATCAAGCGCAAGAAATTGTAAACAATAAATTAAGTTTTGAAGATTTAAAGGTGGGATTCAATTTTGGTTGCTGGAAAAAAGGACATTTGAATCTAACTTTTTAACAAAAAATCCCAAGGAAAAGCTATAGTGGATTCTTTTGGGAAGGTTAAAATAGGAGCCCAACAGCCAAAAAACCCGGGTGAAGGCCCTTGGGCCCTATCCCCTTGGCAAATGACGTGAGGAGATTTTTGAAAAACAATAAATTTTTTTCCAATTTCTGGGATTGAAAATTTCCCAAAAAACACCCATTAGCCAAAAAAAGTTGTTGGGTGAAGGGTATTTGGGTCCGAATTAACCAAAAGAATTGGATTATTTCCCAAAATACGGAAAATTTTGAAAGCAATAAAATTTTTTTTCCTTATAGGGTTGTCAAATGTCCCATCATCTTCCCTTTGAAAATAAAAGATTTTGTGTTTTTAAAATCCCCGAAAAATGTGGCAATAAAAACCAAGGTGTCATGTTTATTTTTGAAAATAAAGTCTCCTTTTAACTTTCTCGGGAATTTTTGTATATGACCAACCCCATTTTGAATAGAAATGAATAAGGTGTTATAGTTATAAAATCTAAAGCCAACAAATTAGCACAAAAAGAAGGCATGAAAATATTAAACTCGTTTGACATATAAGGAAGTATTATTTATTTCAAAGATTGACAATGTTCATCATTAAACCATCCCAACATTGGTGAATAAACCTTATTTGAATCAAATTTAATTACAACATGCTTAGATACAAACATGCAATGAGTCATTTTAACGAATCGCCACCAAGATTAGAGGTCATATCAAAATGATTAAACATTGATTTTTATCAACAATTAATTCAAGGGAAAAATTTTGGTATTTCATTGTTTGACACATGAATTCATGAAAGCAAGATTCTAGAATAGGTGATGTGTCAAATTTGTAATCAACACATGATGATTCAAGTTAACTAGGATGCATCATTTCATGTGAAGTTAAATCATCAAAATTTTTTACCTT
>JAHHZJ010004487.1:0-18882 GCA_021437245.1 Aegilops speltoides | reverse complement strand
TCCTCACGGAATCTAACACGACCGGTAGAGGAGCTTGACTCAGACTGGGGCTGCGCATAACGCCCAACCGCACTACCAGATTCACACCATTTTTATGGTATACGGCGCAGAGGCAGTTTTCCTCGCGACATCATTCATGACTCACCTCGAAAAGCGCATGTACGAAGAATGAGAAGCTGAGGTGGATTGGCAGGACAGCTTAGACGCATTGGAGGAAGAACGCGACGCCGCTAAGGCTCGCTCCGATTCTATCAGCAAAGCAGGCTCAAGATATCAAAGCAGAAGTGCGGCTAAGACTTACAATGTTGGCGAACTAGTTCTACGTCACGGACAAGAAAAAGAACAAGCTCAAGCCCAAATGGGAGGGCCCTTCATTATCGATCAAGTCCTCGACCGGCGGAGCGCATCTCGCTCAAATGCATCGACAACCGACTCGAGCCGAACCCATGGAACGCAGCCCGCCTCAAGATTCTATGCCTAGCGCCGACTAAGAGTTCGCTCTTCCCCCAAATTTTTACACTTCAGCTGTCTTTCGCTTTCTTTCTCTCACCCTTTTCACAAAAGCCCTTAAAGGCCTACTTATGCATTGTTCGACAACTTGATGTGCTATCCGCACTTATTATACCGGGGCTTTTTACCAAAAGCTTATTTATAAGGGCTTTATGCCCAAGACATGTGTCAAACTTCCACATGTACCTTTCATTCACCATTATATGCATCGACATGACTTAACTTTTGGCTGTTGGGTTCCTCGTGCCTCGTGGCTTACCCTCACGCTCCCGATTGTTCGGCTAGGAGGTAAAGGAGCACCTCGATGAATGTTATCGCGGCCACCGGATGTGTACCTCGACGGGTGAAGCTGAAAGCTAGCGTTTAAGGGAATATTCGGTCGGTGACTTGAAAATGATTTTTACCTATTTATTTATCTGCCTCCGATGATTTCCTGCTTTTTCAAATCCGACATGCACTTTAGGGCATGCCTCCTAGGAAAGGAACCCTTAATGGAACTATTCTCCCGAAGATGTTTCTTACTAGCCATGTAATATAACATAACTAGTTGGGCACTTGTCCGATAAAGCACTAATAACCCCTACGCCGGGTCTCCATGCATGCCCCGTTGTTTCTTAACCAAGAAGGTATTCGACACACCTGCACTCTAGGGTCCCGAGGTCGGCTTAAAGGGTAGGCAAAGACAAACGATCTACAATCCGCTAGAAGGCATTTTAATGTCATTTTAAATACATTGTCAAATCGACTAACTCAGATTCTCAATCCCGCCTAACAGCTGTCTAATTTATAGCCGCTGGGAATATTTAGCGCCAACTCTATATGGCCGCACACTAAGCTCACAGGATCTCCTTCCCATCGGGCCCCACAGGTCCGACCTCGCCATGTGGTTGGGATCCGCCTTCTGTACCGCTGCCTTCACCATGGCCCAGCCTCCCTAGCACCTTGGCGGCAGGCCGATATCTTTCCATAAACGGAAGCGCCGCGCCTCCCAAGCTCCGCAGCTCCCCAAGGCCCTCGGTAGGGAGAGGGACGCCATCGGCCCGGACGACGCCGCCATCGCCGAACTCGCTCGAAAGCAGCTGCACCAGCTCGAAGTTGATCACCCGCTGATACGGGCATCTCTCCGCAGGCGACTCGTGAGCACACCTACGATATATTTCGCAATTGACTTCTCACCGAACTCTTCTTTTCAAAGGAGTTCTCAAGCACTTACTATAGATGCCACGACGGCCGATTCTCCTTCACGGAGCTGCATACCGCCCGAACACCTTTCAGCTCCTCCCAAGCCGGGCATGGGCATCCCGAGTTTGTTCCTTTCCCGCGCACCTTCATCAAGACCTCTCGCCGCCTTCACTGTCAGCAGAGTTGTTGCTTGTCCGGATCCAGCCCAAAGAACATCTGCAATATCATTGTCGACTTACACGCACGCCGCACACCACTTATCTTTTTGAAATAATGTGTTACCGTGAGGGGTCTCGCTTCCTCCCACGGTGGCGAAAAGGGCCTCAAGTTGGGCCTTGCACCTTGAAGCTCCCGGACAATTGGGTATTCTTCTCTCAGAAGATCCTCAGATATCAAATGATCCTTAAATCGCCACTCTAACTACTTTAAGTCTCGGGGCTACTAGCATATACAACTATTAAAATCTCTACCCGTGTGTCTTTTTACATACCGCTCCGTGGCTCGTCAAACCATCTTGAGCAGCACGGAGGTGCTGCGCCCTGCTAAAGGCATTCAACGCCTTAGGGAGAAGCACACGCCATGAAAAACTGTCCGCGACGCCTATGGTTCATGGCGCCTCTACCTCGACTTGGTGGCGGATAGTTCTGCGGGCATCCTCCGTTGAGGAGTATCCGCTCGCGCTTTGCGCCGCCTCCCTCCGCACTCAGTGTTGGAGCCTGGCCGGGCAGGGGCTTGGCTGAGCGACTCTCCGCCTGCAGTCCGCGAGCACTCTTTCTCCCGCAAAAGTCATGAGCATTCAAACACCTCCTAGGAACTTTGTCCTAAATGATGGTCGCAGCTATACCGCTGGTGACGCCTCGATTCACACCGCAGCCCTCTTCCGCTCGAGGGCCGGATCGACTGTGGATCAGCCGCTGGTTCGCTTCCATTGTATAAGGCGGTCGAAATGCGCAAGGACTAAATAATGGTATCAGACTTCGGTCACAATCACCGGGAGCCGAGATAGGTCGGGTAGTCACCGAATGGCGACTAGAGCATTATCCATGCTGAGCTGGTGAAACACCCCCAATTAGCTCCACCTTTATGTCCGGATCTCTTCGAGGACGGATCAAGGATCTTTTCGATCTCGGCTGTGGGTCGGACTATGTATGCTCTCCATACCCACCGAGTTCCCGCCAAACCATAAAGTAAGGTACTTAACTTTGAAAGCGTGGTCGGATAAACGAACATCCGCTACCCAGCTCCGAGGGTTGTTCATGGAGAACCCATTCAATGCGCCGTCTCGAGGAAGTCCTCCTTATCCCCTTGTACAGGCCGATGCATCTTCACTGATCTTCGCCGATCTCGCCCTTGGCGCCATGACGAAGTGGCATCATTCTCCCGCTGAAATCCCACATGGGTGGACCTCAGATGCAGCGTGCATCCCCGTGATAATGCACGGGCCATGACTCCAATCATGGTCAGTCCGAATGGGCCAAGAACCTTATCCGCCCATCAAATAATGGACGCCTTGCCTTCCTCCAAACCGAGGGCTCATGGGCGCCAACTCAGCGCTCAGAGGAGCCTTGCTGAACTCCGGAGGCCGGTCCGAATCGGGTCCGCAGAAGGAGCGTCTTCTATGTAAAACCATTCTGAAGGCCAGTCTTTGGACACCTTATTTGGGGTTCCGGATGGATATCCGGTCCCGGCGATGCGCCATATTTCGCCACCGCCCACTTGATATATTGACCCCTGGTGAGAGCGGGGTACGAGGTAGAATAGCCTCTTCCACAACGCAAAATGGGGCTCGATGCCCAGGAATAGCTCGCAAAGAGCTACAAAGCCCGCGATATGCAGAATAGAGGTGGGCGTGAGGTGATGGAGCTGGAGTCCGAGAACTCAGAGCCCGCTGGAGGAACAGATGTACCAAATCCGAGCCCCTTATCGATAGGGGACGGCACACCCGCCTCCTTTAGAGGGGCTAGGTGGCCTCCGCTTGCTTCCCACCTTGTAGGTGGCCAGCCCGGCTCGAACCGGACCATAAAGGCCTCGAGGAGATATCCTCCGCTTGAAGCCGCACCAGCTGCTAGGTGGAACTCAACATCTCTCCATTCTCCGGCAGGGGCTGGAGCGAGAGGAGGAGCCGCCGACGGTCCATGATGGAATGGGTTGGCCGAAGCACTCGATGAGTACTTATGAAGGAGGATGGTGTGATTTGGATCTGGATTCTTATCTCTTATAGACAGATTATTTGCGCAGCTAGGGGTAAAACATAAAGATGCCCGCTTCAGATTTGTGCAACGCGTGGAAGAGGGCCATTATTGGGCGTTGTCGGGGGAACACAAGCACCTATGGGGCAGGGCCCTTCGTCCGCAGGGAGCGGAGGGCGATTTAAGAGCAGATCGAGGTCGAAGGCTGAGGGATTTTACCCACTTCGAGCTCTCCGGAGAGATAAAACTCCCACGCTGCTTTGTGTTTCTATTTGTTCTTGCTCGAAAGTGTGGGTATGCTGGGTCTTGAATGAGTCGAACCCCCACGCGCGCATGGGCCTCCTTTTTATAGTCTAAAGGGTCACCGGCTGTGGCAACGCAGAGAGGGTAAAACGAAAAACGCTGGTTGGTACAACTGCTGCCAACAAGTGTCCCCTACCTAACTCGACGGCGGGGACAAGGGATTTAATGCCCATCCGTCGCCTAACAAAGGCAGAAGCGACCGTAGAGGCGCCACCGATCGCCACGATGGCCTCCTAGTCATCTTCACTTGCCACCTTCACCGATAGCGCACAAATTACCGCCATGTGCACCAGAGCGATTCCGCGGGACACGCCGTTCGATGTTCGAGCGCCCGGGCGCAGATGGTGGAGCCCACAAGTGCCTTGCCACGCCGACTTGTCGGACCGAAGCTTGTCCGCCGGGTCTTGCCGGACGCCAGGGCCGCTGCAAGTCTCTTGCAATGCCTTTTCTTCCCGCAAGCTCCTCTTGCCGGTTTATCCTCCCGCAAGCTCCTCTTGCGGGCCTTTGTCTTCAAAGTAACACTTTGTTCTTGAATGGCAAGAATATGAATAGTGGAGGGTCTTGACGCCGCAAGCTCGCTGACGCCGGGACCGCCTGCAGCAAGTTCGGGGTACTAAGGTACCCCTAATTTAGTACAATCGACAGAGCTCGGCTCGGGCCATACAAAGCCGAAGGCCAGGCAGGCCCAAAACAGGCACGGCACGCCGCCAGGGTCCAAACCAACCGCTCTATATCCACCGTGCCCTCCTCAGAACGAGCGCCAATCGCGGCCGTGGGAGACTATCGGGCAATAGTTACATCCAGAAATGCGTAACGCTCGCTCCTGCTTATAAGCGAGGAACAGGGCGTTCCCACCTTCGCCACTTGCGCCTTCCTCCGAAGCTCCGCCCCCTCCGCTTCCTAAGACGAAGAGAGGAGCGCCCGCCGCCTTGCCGCCCGCCTCAACACCTGTTTCCCGCTCCGCCATGGTTCAAGACCGCAAGACCTAGTTGGCCGAGGCGCGCGGCTTGAGGCTTTGGCGCAGGAGGAAGTGCTTTCCTCCCGAGCTCACCCGAAGGCGCCAAGGGAGGAGTTCTACTTCGTCGACGGAGACGCGGCGATCCGCCAAGACGCCGGTTCTCCGCCGCTTCCAAATCGCGTGCCCAAAGGGTACCATTTCTTTCCGTTTCTATTGTGGGCTCGCCCAATTTTTTTCGATTTCTTCATGGACATCATGAATACCACGGGTTTCATCTTCTGATTTCACCCCCAACGCTTCCGACAATGGCGGCCAAGACGCGAGAACTTCGCCGGAGTACACCCAAGTGTTGCTCTTTTCCGCCACTATTTCACCCCCGAGTTGAGAAAGGAGAGCCATTGGCTGCAATCGCCAGACCTCTCAATCGGTATGAAGGAGGTGTATCTCGACGGCGAAGCCCGCAGAAGTGGGATGAGGGAGGGGAGGGGCTGGATTTGTGATGCCAATCCGCAACCATTCACCAATCCGCTGCATCGTAGTGCGCGGCAGCCGACGAGTGTTCGTCACGGACGACGCCAAGCTGAAGATTGCCACCACCAATCCCTCCGTCTTGCCGACTCACAGAGGGGCTTCGATTTCCTTCGCCGCAGACGCTTCCGCAAAGAGGGGAGGCCCGCCGGTTGCTTTATGCCCGCGGATCTCATGGGAGGCTGCGCCAGGCCTCAACTTCAACTTCACATCCGGAGCTCGACGGATGTCAAGGAGCTGTTCAAGCATGACGCCAATCATCCGAGTGGTTCAGTTGCGAGGCATCATCCCAGTAAAACTCCCAAAGACGATCGATCCAAGAATGATGCCAGAGGCGATTTCGACGGATAAGCCCAACTTGATGGAGCCCGACGACGCACGGCAGCAATTCTTCGATGGCTTGACGGAGGTAGCAATAACACCGACGAAAGGAAGCTTTCACCCACGCCACCACCGAAAACGAATGCGGTTCATCGCCGCAGGTTAAGGGGGAGGCAGGCCAAGGCGAAGTTTGGCTTTACGTGGCGGGAGGCAGAGGCGGCCGAGGCGGAAGCCTTGGCCGAAGGAGGACCTTGCGGAGAGGTCTGCAGAGGGGGAGCCCGAGGCCGGAAGCGAGCCCGCCGAGGCGCGAGCGGCCAGCGCTGAGCAGCTTGGCAGCGGAGCCCCACAGAGCCCCCAATTCCAACCAAGAAGGCGCCCATCGAGTTGGAGATACGGCAGGAGGACAGAAGGCCAAGCAGCCGAGGCGCCTGGACACGCTTCCATCAGGCAGCTCGCGGAGGGTCCTGTGCTGTGCCTGAATCGAGGCAGGTCCTCCCGGCTGCCACGCCGACCTCGCCGCAGCCCCCAAAGAACGCCCAGGAGTTTACTCTCCGCCCGCAGAAGGGTACTGACTTCACCTCTGACCGAAGCTCGACGAGGAGGAAGAAGAGGAGGAAGAGTAAGGCCTTCTCCTTGTTGTGCTTGTTTTTCTTCGACCGTTGTTGCTTGTCTTGCATCCGATTGTTTCAATCTCTACTATATTTCGGACTCGGGCCGAGAGGGCGGCTAAAGGGCCAAGGTCCCCTATGGTCGCCATCGAGGACGATCCCGCTGGCGGCGTAAGACACGCCCGAGACCACCTTGACGACCGATCTTCTTCCAGAAGAGCCCCAAAGATAGCCCCCAACAGAAGTGTTTGGTTCACTTTGTCAGGGGTGCATGGGTGCTTCTTTTGCTAACATCTTGATCATTGATTCATTCGGTAGGAGCGAACAGGCCCACCAGAGCAACCGAGGCCGCCTGAGGTGCTGTTGGTTTCAACCACGCCGCCAAGGGGCGATTCACAAGGAGGCCCCGAAGGGAGGGGTCCCCGCAAGGGCGGAACCAAGGAGCCCCTGGGCAGGAGCCCCGTCACGAGCCTGCAAGGCGGAATTTTCCTTGGGTTTTTCTTCTGATTTTCTTTCTTCTTTTGGATATTTGCTTGACTTCCTCCATCTCGTCCTCGATCCCCTCTTCGCATCTCGATGGAGATCGAGGCCACCGGGAAGGCGACGCGCAATATCAAGACGGCCGACGAGAGGAAGAGGCCGCCGATGAACTCCGACGAAGCCGCCAAGTGCCGGGCGCAGAGTGGCGAGATCCGGCGATCGACGACGACCCGGAGGACACAGAGCACAAGGCGCCAACCGACCCGATCTCTTCACATCGATAAAATGGTCCGAGGAGCCCACCAGCGTGATACTTGAAGGCCCGGAGGGATACATCAAGCTTCCTCGGGCGCCGAGCCTGGTGCCGGCCAAGGAGAGGAGTTTGACGGGAAGTATTCGCCGCCGGGTTGGCATGGCGACGCCCGCAGCAGCAAGGGCGAAGTTCGAGGAGGAGCAACGCCCGAAGTTGGTGTCACTCTACCACGCCCAAGGCTTAAGCTTGAGTCCCGGAAGCGCTTGTCTCGGGCAAGGAGTTGACATAAAGAAGCATGCGGAGGAGCTCAAGAGCAAGAACCAGAGGCCCTCGATCCATTTGGGAGGAGAGGGCGAGCCGACGAGGCAAAGAAGGCGCTTCATCCCGGAAAAGGCCGAGGCCGAGGGCAGCAGAGGCTCGGCCGCGAGGAAATGTCCAAAGGGGAAGGTGAGCTGACGCGAAGAAGGTGAACCGACAGCCACGAGGAGGAGCTCGATGCACGAGAATGAACTGGCGGGCACTCAAGGAGGCAAAGGATCGCCGGCCGCCGAGGCCGCCAAGAAGGAGTTAGAGGAGAAGGTAAAGCCGGAGGCGGATATGGGAAAGAAGAATGAAGAGCTTGTCGACTCCAGCGAACGCGAGAAGGATGCACTTGCCCATGGCGACCGCAGTTCAACTCGCCGAGAAGGCCAAGGAACCAACGCCGCCAAGGACTCAAGCGCGATTCGAGATGAAGCGCCACCTTGACGGAGAATCGACGCCGCAAGAGGGAGAGGATGACTTGAAGAAGGAGCTCAAGGGCAATGAGGAGTGTTGACGAGGGCCGCCGAGACCCGTAACACCTTCTGGTCTGGAGCTCGAAGAGGGCCTCGCCAACATTGCGCATCCATCGATGAGGAGTCAAGGAGTGGACTTGGCGGGCTTTGGGTACCGACGAGAACCTCCAGAATACCAAGCTTTACTCTTTTCTTCAAGGGTGTGGGACGGTTCTCCAAAGAGCTCCGGAAAGGATCCTCAAGAAGCCGGGCCGACGAAGTCGCACGCACCGGCCAGGTCTTGGAGAAGGTGTTGGTGAAGATACTCTTCCGCAACCCGGCCTCGACCTCTCCTGCCCTCAAGAAGGCCGGCGGTGCCGATCTTGAAGAGCTCAAGGCCATTGTCGCACCCAGGGACAAGGTCATGAAGTCGAGGATCGACAGGAAGCGCATGGATTAGGCCACCCTCCTTCCTTTTTCTTGCCGCCGCTAGATACGCTATAGGAACAATCCATTAGAGCGCGGTTATTTATTGTAATATAACTTTATCCCGGGTACTATCTGCATGTTACTCTTTATTTGATTCCATTCCTTGTATATTTTTACCCTTACGCTTTTAGGGAACTTGCCAAGAACACACTTGTCAGGAAGCGCCGAAAGGAACATCCATTCGGCTTTGGCCTCCCAAGAAGAAACCTTGTTGGCTAATTGCAGCACACTTCATTGTTGAGCGGACTCAAAACAAATTGAGGGCGAACTTAGCCATGAGTCCATTCCTCCCCGCAAAAGTTTTTCCATACAAGGCACGGTCGCTAAGGAATATAACTTAAAATTTAAAACCGACTGGGTTTCAAACTTTGGCAACTTAGCTTTTTCTGTTTTCAAGGCCCCAAGAAGGCTCATGCTTGAACGACGCCTAGTCCTCATCGCATTTTCCCTTCCCCGTGAACCTTGGGGGAGGAACCTTTTGGAGCAAAAGAAAGAAGAGAAAATAAAGATATGGAGTTTTAAAGCTCAAGTATTGCTTTCAACAGCAAGTTCTGCAATAAAGTGTCAGCAGTATACATGCTAAAAAGAAAAGGTATGAAATTTGACAATATGTACTTTAACATATCATCTTTATTTATGAATCGACTCCGCTACCATTTCGGTGACAAAGGGTTACATGCAATACGCTGCAAGGCTTAGATTAGAAAGGTGGTCGCTTGACAGCAGAAAGCCCTAAGAACTGCCAAATTTTTATTATGGATAGATTCTTAGCTCTGATGGGGATTGGCAGACTCGCTGGTCAAGACGCCAAGCAAGAACTCTTGGAATGGGCCACATGTTCATTGAGGTGTTCACGGGGGCGGCTCTCAGATCTGGAAGGAAAGGGAATGATAAACACTTCAAGAGGAGTCCAGCCCTTTTTTTCTTCCTCAAAAAACAGATTGAAACATGATTTTGCTAAGTCAGGTGAAAGCACATTTGGTTCTCGGGTGGTTTTGGTAATTAATGACAACATACTTTGTGGTTGGACTAATGCTTTTATCAAGTATGTTTCTGTGAAATTCAATCACATTGGCATGGCAAAAGGACTCAAGAAGTGGACCCTCAAAATGCTAAGGCAAGCATTGGCAAAAAGCTCAAGACTCCATTTTGGTTTAGTGATCCAAGATCACATTGAGTCCATAGGAAAGCCAATACTATTAAAAGGGGATGAGGTTATGATGATGATCCCGTGCAGTCAAGCAAGCTTAGTGATACATCTCCTAAACTATCAACAACTTTCAACGCTATATACACACTCATAAGTAATCTCGGTCCACCGATATTCCAAACTCACCACACCGAGATGAACCACCTCAGCCATAAGCCAAACCCTAGCAAACTTGGATTTTCCCGATTCGAACTTGGTCTCACCGAAAACACTGAGTTGCCAAGCTCAAATCTTCTGACATCAAATCGGGTGTCACCGAGATGATGAAGTCGGTCCCACCGAAATTGGCATGTTCTTTTGATTGCACGAATCAGACTTAACTGAGATTGTATTTTCGGTCCTATTCTGAAATCCTAACGCTCACATTATTTGAATCATCGGTCTCACCTTAGTTGTCAACTTCGTCCCACCCAGATTGGTCAAATGTGTGTAACGTTGGATTTTGTGTGGAGGCCATAAATACCTCCACCACCCCTCTTCATTCGTGGAGAGAGCCATCGAAAGAACTACCACTCCTACCTTACATCTTCGAGAAGAGAACTACTTCATCCTTTGTGTTGAGATCTGTTGCTCCACTCCCACCATATGAAGCTTCTGATCTCTAGCCTTCCAAGTTGCTTTCCACTCAATCCTTTCTTCCACCACACCCAAATCAAGGAGGAGAGTTGAGTGTCAGGGACATTGTCATTTGAAGCACAAGAGCAAGGAGTTCATCATCATCAACAACATCTATTACCTTTTGGAGGGTGGTGCCTTCTAGATTGGTTAGGTGTCGCTGGGAGCCTCCGCCATCGAGATGTGGAGTTGAACCAAGAAGTTTGTAAGGGCAAGGAGATCGCCTACTTGTGAAGATCTACCCCGAGTAGGGCTAGCCTCCGCATGAGCGAGGCCATGATGGAACAGACAAGGTTGCTTCGTGGACCCTTCGTGGGTGGAGCCCTCCGTACTCTCTCGCAATTGCTACCCTCCGTGGGTTGAAGTCTCCATCAACGTGGAAGTACGATAGCACCAATCTATCGGAACCATGAGAGAAAATCACAAGGCTCCAAATTGGCGCTTTTGATCTTCTCCACTTCTCTTTACTACTTGTGCACTTTACTTTCCGCTGCCCATACTCTAGAATTGCATGTGTAGTGTGCTACTTCACTTGTGTGTTAGTGCAAAATCTGCCAAAATCATTCCTTGATAAAAGACGAATTTTTATCTTGTCGAGTAGTTCAATCACCTCTAGACACTTTCACCTTCTTCGATCCTACAATTGGTATCAGAGCTTTGGTCTCTATTGCTTTGGTTTACACACCATTGGAGTGAAGATGGACGGTTCACGCTTGGGAGCGTTAGAATATAGAGTGCCTATTCTTAATGGAGTGTCCTATAACTCGTGGAGGATTGAAATGCTTATTATCTTTAAGACATACATTTATGCCAAATATGTTGAGACCCCATATGTGCCTCCATTTGACCCTTGCACCCTACCATGGATGAAGAGCTTGATTTGTTTCAGAACCTTAGGACTGTAAATCTTATCATTAGAGGGTTACCCGACAATTTGCTTAAGCTGCATATAAACTTTGAGTGCGCCTATGTTATGTGGAAGTTCTTGGAAGAACTTTTATCCCGACTACTTTTTGAGAGGTCTTGATGAAATTCTATACAAGACTCATTGAATTTGATATGATGCGTCTAATGATCCCAACTTTGATAAATGCTTTGAGCTTCGTGGATCTTATGAAAAGAAGGGTGATCCCGTCTTATCAATGTTCTAATTAGAAATGCTCTTGTATTGCATTCCGATGATTATTGTCACATCGACAAAACTAATGCAAGTAGTTATCAAATTGACCTAGGTGTTGATGATGAACAATCTATGGGTCAATATGATGATGAGCATGAGCATGATGATGATTACTCCGATTCTGACAATCGAGCTAGACAAGATCATGAAGAGTCTCAATCTTATGGAAAATCTGAGAGACTACATATCCGCGAAAAGAGTGGATTCTTGATAGTGGATGCACCGATCACATGACCGGAGACAAAGATGTTTTGAGAGCTTGCAAAGAACGATGGTCCTCGCAAGTATGTGACTTTTGAGACAACTCCAAGGGTAAGGCATTTGGCCTTGTAAGGTGGGCCATATCTCATGATAGCTTTATTCAAAATGTCATGCTTGTAGAATCTCTTTGATACAATTTACTTTCCGCCGTTCTAGATTAGCTGACTTTGGATTCAATGTGCTATTCACCAAGTAGATTGCCAAGTCTTTCGTCGTGACAATCATAACATGGCATTTACCGGTATCCGTAGAGGTGATCTATATATTATTGATTTCACTAAGAAAGCCCAACCTAGAGCTTGCTTCATTACTAAACGCTAAAGGTTGGTTGGCAGGAAGGCTTGGACATGTTGGTATGCGAAACTAGACAAGCTGATCAAAGGTGATCATATTCTTGGTGTTAAAGATGCTTTTGACAAAGATAGACTTTGTAGTGCTTGTCAAGCAGAAAACAAGTAGGTGGAAGTCATCCTGAAGAACATCATGACCATAAGGAGACCGCTGAGCTTCTTCATATGGATCTCTTTCGGTCCCAATGCTTACAAAAGCCTTGGTGGTAACTCCTTTGGTCTAGTTATAGTTGATGATTATTCCAGATTTACGTAAGTATTTTTCCTTGATGACAAATCACAGGTTCAGAGAATCTTCAAAACCTTTGCCGCAGAAGGCCCAAAATCAATTTGAGGTGAAGATCAAGAAAGTTCGGAGTGACAATGGAACGGAGTTCAAGAACGCCAATGTAGACTCTTTTCTCGATGAGGAAGGGATTCTACATGAGTTCTCGGCTACGCATACCCCTCAACAAAATGGAGTTGTTGAGAGGAAGAACCTAACGCTCATAGAGATGGCGAGAACGATGCTTGATGAATACAAGACAATCAAGCACTTTTTGGGGAAGCCGCCGAGACAGCTTGTCATGCTATCAACAGGCTTTATCTTCATAAGCCTCGCAAGACATCATACGAGCTCCTCACTGCAACAAACCCCAAGTGGGATACTTTCGTGTCTTTGGTTCTGAATGCTATATCCTTTGATAAGCATCGCCGGCTAAATTTGCTCCTAAAACTCATGAAGGCTTTTTTCTTGGTTATGGATCAAACTCCCACACCTACCGTGTTCACAATAATTTCACCCAAAGGTTGAAGAGACGGTAGATGTGAAGTTTGATGAATCTAATGGTTCAAGTAGAGCAAATGCCTCATTGATGTAGGAGACAAGGACCCATCGGAAGCCATCCAAGATTTATCTATTGGAAAGATCCGTCCCATGGAAGTGAAGGAGAGTACCTCATCTACATATGTGGAGCCCCTCACCTCATGGCGAAGATGAACCTCAAGGCAACATGGAGGCCTCCACAAGTGGAACTCACCAAGATGAGGAAGTGCAACAAGAAGATCCACCACAACCTCCTTCTCCACCGCCCAAGACAACACCAACAACAATGAAGAAGAAGAAGAGGAAGATGAAGATGATGAGGAAGCTCAGCCACAACCTCAACAAAAGCTATCCCGAGTCCGAGCAAGAGTCAAGAAAATCATCCTGTGGAACAAATGATCAATGACATCAACTCCGGAGAATTACTCGCCTAAAACTCGCTTAGCTAACTTTGTGAGAGCATTACTCATTTATCTCTAGTATTGAACCTATGAAGGTAGAAGAAGCACTTGAAGACCCGGATTGGGTGAACGCTATGCACGAAGAGCTACACAACTTCGAGAGGAACAAGGTATGGACTTTTGTAGAGAAGCCCAAGGATGATCAAAACGTCATTGGAACCAAATGTGTTTCTGGAACAAGCAAGATGAAGATGGACAAGTCATCCGCAATAAGGCTGCCTCAGAGCTCAAGGTTACACACAAGTCGAAGGTATGGACTATGGTGAGACCTATGCCCCGCTGCTAGACTTGAGTCCATTCAGATTCTTCTTGCTTATGCCAATCACCATGATATTACTCTCTATCAAATGGATATCAAAAGTGCTTTCCTAAATGGTGAAATTGAGGAGGAAGTATTTGTGAAACAACCTCCCTGGATTTGTGAATCCTAAAAAGCCTAATCATGTTTACAAGTTGCACAAAGCTCTTTATGGTCTTTAAACAAGCTCCTAGAGCTTGGTACAAATGCTTGACTAGCTTTCTCTTGAAAAGGCTTTGAGATTGGAAAGATAGACTCAACGCCGCTTCACTAAAAAGGGTTGATGGTGAACTATTTGTGTGCCAAATATATGCTGATGATATTATCTTTGGTCTAACTAACCTCATTTTAGCTAGAAGTTTGGAAAGCTCATGTCGGAGAAGTATTCGAGATGTCCATGATGAGTGAACTCAAATTCTTCCTGGGTTTGCAAATCAAGTAATCTAAGGAGGGTACCTTTGTCTCACAAACAAAGTACACCAAGGATCTCTTCAAGAAGTTCAACATGCAAGAAAGAAGGTATGAGAACCCCCATGCCTACAAGTGACATATAATGACTTGATAAAAGATGGAGAACCCGCTGATCAAAAGGTTTACCGATCTATGATTGGTCTTTCTACTATATCTCTGTGCTTCTCATCCCCGACATAATGTTGAGTGTATGCATGTGTTCATCGATATCAAGCAGCCCCTAAAGAATGTCATCTTAAAGCTGTTAAAAGGATTGTGAGATATTTGATACACACACCAAACTTTGGCATTTGGTATCCCAAGAGGGCCTCTTTCGATCTTTGTTGGCTATTCCGACTGACTATGCCGTGACAGGTTGATAGAAAGTCAACTTCGCACGTGTCAATTCCTTGGTCGATCCCTTGTATCTTGGTCCTCCAAGAAACAAAATTCAGTATCATTATCCATCGCCAAGCGGAATATATTGCTGCTGGTTCGTGTTGTGCTCAATTACTATGGATGACACAAACGCTTAAGGATTATGGGATACATGTGAGACATGTTCCTTTGCTTTGTGACAATGAGAGTGCGATTAAAATTGGACACAATCCCGTGCAACACTCTCGAACGAAACATATTGAAGTTCGTCACCATTTCATTCATGATCACATTGCCAAGGGTGACATCAATCTTAAGCATGTTCAGATCGACATTATAAACTCTGCACGATATCTTTACAAAACCTCTTGATGAGAAGGTGTTTTGTCGCTTAAGGAGTGAGTTGAACATCATTGATGCTTCAAACTTGGAGTGAAAACTCCATTGATGCATGCAAGGCATGAGCCCACTTGACTAATCCTTGATATTTCTCTTATGATGATGATCATATGTCTTGGACACATTTGCCCCTTGTATTGCATCTAACTCCTTTGCAGTACTTGGATGATCTACATTCCACAAGATTACCACACACTCAAATCATGAGTAATCTTGTCACGATCAAGTATCTAGCCCTTTGGGATGTTGAGTTCAAGGAACAAAATTCCACATATCCTTTTGACATTTATACATCTAGTATTTCACTCTTGTCATCTTGGATATCCTTGAGTATTTCCTTGCTTGCCTAACCCATGTAGGAAGATGAACTACACAAGTGGAAATGGCGCTCCAACTTCACATTCAATGAGCACCTACATCAAGTTCACCTACATGAACAAAGCAACAATAAGCCCAAGGTATGTTCTTCACATCTTTAAGGAGCTTTGCTCAAAGTCATGAGTACAAGCAGCTTCATAAGATGTGATCACATCAATGCTTAATCGAAAAATGGCAACCCCATTTTGAGCTTAAATGATGAGTATGACCTATGATCAAATGTCCTCATTCGACTCCTAAGTCAATATACTCAAACATAGGTGACCTTGTCACGACCCTTATCTAGATGAAGTACATATGTTTTGGAGTCTTTCTATTTTCTTATGTTCTCTCATTGAGTTTTCATTAAAAAACTTCATCTAGGAATCTTTTTTTTCATTTCTATTCTTCTGTCTTTGTGAATATCCTCCGCTCGATCAATTCCTGAAAATCATTCACAAATTCATTGCAAATCCTTTGAAACATTCTCCTAAAGTGAGCTGAATTATTTCAGATTTCTTGGAATTAAACTCGCGGCCACTGATTTAAATATTCTGGTCTAACCGAAAAGGATCTACCCTAAGTCCATGACTTTCGGACCCACCGATCCATCTTAATTGGTGTCACCGATTTATTTCTTTCAGATATCATCTTCTGCAGCTCCACTCAATGATTCTCTATGCATGTTTCTTTTTGCCCTTGTTGTGACTCTAATGATCCCACTTCCTTCCATCCATCTTCCCTGACCTTCCTAGTTTCATCTGTCTTTTCGCACTTGATGTCAAAGGGGAGAAGACTTAGGGGAGAAGAGAAGATTTAGAGGGAGAAGAAGAGCAATCTTACCTTAAGGGGAGAGAATCACATCAAAGCTTTCTTTAATGTTTTTCCTATAAGAGAATCCTTGCCGTGTTTCACATTGGACATTACATTTGGCATCATTCTTTTGATTTTGCTTTTTCCATCAAACCCTTGATCTCGAGACAACTCAAAGGAGAGGAATCTTCACAATTGATATCTTATGGAAAGCAAAATCTCGTAGTTCATTGAAAATCTTTTAGTTTCGGAGACATGTTTGCTGATTCAAGCTTGTGCTCAATATGAGACACTCTTTATACATGTCATCCCTGGCTTGGTACTCTTGATGTTCTTGCAATTGGTGAAGAAATACTCTTGTGTTATCTAACCTTGTTTTCCCAAGTTTATCTCTTCGTGTACAATGCCAAGGAACCTCAAGGTAAGTATATGCACCTTGCGAATGTGCATGATGGTGACTTGCTTGTGAATACTTGTTTGCAAGAAATCAACCATGCACATATGCATTATCACTCACTTCTTTTCATCTCGCTCGATGCATATAGCAAGCTGCATGTAGCACATCTTGCCTTTCTCTCTTGTGTGCTTGTGGTAGTCCAAAACCATAATTTATGAAAATCTTGCACACTTGTAGGGGAGCCTGTGTACTACATGTTTGTCAAAGCTTGTGATACCTGCCTTTCTTTCAATAAGCTTTGATGTCTTGTTTAGTGTGTTGCCATCAATTACCAAAAGGGGAGATTGAAAGCACATTTGCTCCCTGGGTGGTTTTGGTAATTAATGACAACATACTTTGTGGTTGGACTAATGCTTTTATCAAGTATGTTTCAGAAATTCAATCACATTGGCATGGCAAAAGGACCAAGAAGTGGACCCTCAAAATGCTAAGGCAAGTATTGGCAAAAGCTCAAGACTCCATTTTTGGTTTAGTGATCCAAGATCACATTGAGTCCATAGGAAAAGCCAATACTATTAAAAGGGATGAGGTTATGATGATGATCCGTTGCTGAAAAGTTTAGTGATACATCTCCTAAACTATCAAAGAACTTTCACCGCCATATACACTCATAAGTAATCTCGGTCCCACCGATATTCCAAACTCACCACACCGAGATGAACCACCTCAGCCATAAGCCAAACCCTAGCAAACTCGGATTTTCCATTCTCGAACTCGGTCTCACCGAAAATGAGCTGCTAAGCTCCAGAATCCTTCACATCAAATCGGTGTCACCGAGATGATGAAGTCAGTCCAATCGAATTGGCATGCTCTTGTCATTGCACTCTAATCGGACTAACCGAGATTGTATTTTGGTCCCATCGGAAATCCTAACGCTCACATTATTTGAACTATCGGTCTCACCGAAGTTGTCAACTTCGGTCCCACCGAGATTGGTCAAATGTGTGTAACGGCTGGATTTTGTGTGGAGGCTATAAATAACCCTCCACCCCTCTTCATTCGTGGAGAGAGCCAACGAAAGAACTACCACTCCTACCTTACATTTCCTCAGAAGAGAACTACCTACCCTTGTGTTGAGATCAAGTTGCTCCACTCCCCATCATATGAAGCTTGATCTCCTGCCTTCCCAAGTTGCTTTCCACTCAATCCTTTCTTCCACCATGTACCCAAATCAAGTGAGGAGAGTTGAGTGTTGGGGAGATTATCATTTGAAGCACAAGAGCAAGGAGTTCATCATCATCAACAACATCTATTACCTTTTGGAGGGTGGTGCCTCCTAGATTGGTTAGGTGTCGCTTGGGAGCCTCCATCACGATGTGGAGTTGAACCAAGAAGTTTGTAAGGGCAAGGAGATCGTCACTTCGTGAAGATTCACCTAGTAAGGCTAGCCTCCGTATGAGAGGCCATGATGGAATAGACAAGGTTGCTTTTTCGTGGACCCTTCGTGGGGTGGAGCCTCCGTGGACTCTCGCAGCCTGCTACCCTCCGTGGGTTGAAGTCTCCATCAACGTGGAAGCACGAGCAAGACCACCTATCGGAACCACGAGAAAAATCACCGCCTCCAAATTGCGCTTGATCTTTCCACTTCTCTTTACTACTTGTGTAATTTACTTTCCACTGCCCATACTCTAGAATTGCATGTGTAGTGTGCTACTTGACTTGTGTGTTATGCAAAATCTCACAAAATCATTCCTTGATAAAAGACGGAATTTTTATCTTGTCGAGTAGTCTAATCACCCCCCTCTAGACACTCTTTCACCTTCTTCGATCCTATTGGTCCAAGATAGGGCTGCCAGAGCAAACCCTTATATCTTATCCGTAGTAGCTGCATTGTAATTAGGGGATATCAACATATCCGTAACTGCTCTCCTTACCCCCCCATCCTCTACTAAGTAGCAGAGATTATGCAGTAGGATTGCAGGCCAACCTGAACCGGACTGCTGGGACTGTACTAACCATTTAACTTTTTAATACATTAAGTCAGTGGGGATCTTCCACTCGTCATCAGTTCTTCAAAACTGCCGCTTTTATGGGTAAAACTTACGAAGATGCTCTATGTTCCGTGAGTTGCTCGCTAATGAATTCCAATCGGGTCTCAAGGTATGGATAGCGCCTGTGCCTAGTGACTCGCCATCTTATAAGGGCCTCCTCCCATCAAGGCCAACTTGTTGGAATTCTTGATGATTGAACGCCGAAGAAGAACAAGGTCGCCTCGAAGCTTTCGCATTAACTTTATGGCTATGGTAGTATGCAAAGCTTGCTGGTAGCGCAG
>JAHHZJ010004486.1:0-80165 GCA_021437245.1 Aegilops speltoides | reverse complement strand
ACCAAGATCTATCTATGGAGAAACCAGCAACGAGGGAAGGAGAGTGCATCTACATACCCTTGTAGATCGCTAAGCGGAGCGTTCAAGAGAACGGGTTGAAGGAGTCGTACTGTCGTGATCCAAATCACCGGAGATCCTAGTGCGAAGCGGACGGCACCTCGCGCTCAACACACGTACAGCCGGTGGCGTCTCCCATGCCTTGATCCAGCAAGGAGAGAGGAGAGGTTGAGGAAGACTCCATCCAGCAGCAGACGACGGCGTGGTGGTGGTGGAGGAGCGTGGCAATCCTGCAGGCTTCGCCAAGCACCGGAGAGGAGGAGGACTTGGGAGAGGGGAGGCTGCGCCGAACTCGTGTTCAGCTCCCATGCGCTCTCCCACTTTATATAGGGGTGGAGGGCTGGTTTCTTGCCCTCCAAGTCCATTGGGGCGTTGGCCAAGGTGGGAGGAAAGAAATCCCATCATTTCCTTCCCCATCGATTGTTATCCCCCTTTAGGGATCTTGATCTTATCCCTTGGGATATGATCTTATTCCTTCTAAGGGGGATCTTGGTGCCTTGACCAGGGGTGTGGGGCCTTTCCCCACTACCCACGTTCATGTGGGTCCCCCATGCAGTGGGCCCCACTCCAAACCTTCTAGAACCTTCCGTACAATACCGAAAAATCCGAACATTTTCGGTGGCCAAAATAGGACTTCCCATATATAAATCTTTACCTCCGGACCATTCCGAACTCCTCGTGACGTCCGGGATCTCATCCGGACTCGAACAACATTCGTAACCACATACAAACTTCCTTTATAACCCTACCGCATCGAACCTTAGTGTGTAGACCCTACGGGTTCGGGAGACATGTAGACATGACCGAGCGTTCTCCGGTCAATAACCAACAGCGGATCTGGATACCCATGTTGGCTCCACATGTTCCACGATGATCTCATCGGATGAACCACGATGTCAAGGACTCGATCGATCCCGTATTCAATTCCCTTTGTCTAACGGTATTGTACTTGCCCGAGATTCGATCGTCGGTATACCGATACCTTGTTCAATCTCGCTACGGCAAGTCTCTTTACTCGTTCCGTAACACATCATCCCGTGATCAACCCCTTGGTCACATTGTGCACATTATAATGATGTCCTACCGAGTGGGCCAGAGATAACTCTCCGTTTACCGGAGTGACAAATCCAGATCTCGATCCGTGTCAACCCAATGACACTTTCGGAGATACCGTAGTGCACCTTTATAGTCACCCGATTCGTTGGACGTTTGATACACCCAAAGCACTCCTACGGTATCCGGAGTTACACGATCTCATGGTCTAAGGAAGAGATACTTGACATTGGAAAAGCTCTAGCAAAGCGAACTACACGATCTTTGTGCTATGCTTAGGATTGGGTCTTGTCCATCACATCATTCTCCTAATGATGTGATCCGTTATCAACGACATCCAATGTCCATAGCAGAAACCATGACTATCTGTTGATTACAACGAGCTAGTCGACTAGAGGCTTACTAGGGACATATTGTGGTCTATGTATTCACACGGTATTACGATTTCCGGATAATACAGTTATAGCATGAATAAAAGACAATTATCATGAACAATGAAATATAATAATACTTTTATTATTGCCTCTAGGGCATATTTCCAACAGAGTGGACAGTGGTCATGTGGGCCACAGGAGCTAATGTCTCATCATAATCGCCTGCTCCTCGCTGAAACCACGGGCCACAAGACGAGCTTTTAGCGCCAAGAGAACCATCGAGCGAGTCTTAATCTTGTAACCCACTTGCGTGATGGGACGGACACCGAAGAAAGGGGAACCAGATCCCATGTGCCGAGCGCCAAGAGTAGCAAGCTCTTCGCCATCGCAAGCTGCCATTCAGCCGAGTCATGGCAGTTCGTTAGGAAGTGGGCTCATGATAACAGAGAGACCGCACGATCGGGGAGAAGCGGTCAAAGGGCAATGAGGCAAGCACGGAGGTTGTGAACCAGGGAGGCGGAGAGGAGGTGCACCAGAGGTGGAAGGCTCATAGAGGAGACATCCTCAAGACGAGATCGACGAGTATAGTGGAGAGGAAACGGTAAGAGAGGGTGACGGATCGAGATGATGGTGGAGAGGTGGAGGAGGGATGGAGAAGACGGATCACGGTGAATGAGAAGGAATGAAAGGTGCCGGAGGAAGAGGTGACACATGAGGCACATAGCGGGTGTATCGGAAGGAGAAGAAAAGAAAGGTCATCCACAGAGAAACTCGAGGAAGAAGAACGTGGTAGTAAGAACGAGACTCGCAAAAGTCACATCACGCGAGATGCGCAAGTTGATGACCCTCGTGATCCCAACATCGATAGCCCTTGTGCTCATAATCAGAGCTAAGGAAAACACACTCAACCGACCGAAGCGCCAGTTTGGGCGTTCGGGGCAAGAAGAACATAGCACACGATCCAAACATACGAGAGCCGAGTAGTCGAAAGCGATCGTGAGACACTCCATAGGAATACCACCATGCAGAGCAATGATGGTTGAACGTTGATGAGATAGGTGGATGCGAAAGCCTCACCCAAAAATGGGGTGGAAGGGAAGCAGAATCATCGCAACGAGCTGTCTCAAGCAAATGACGATGCTTGCTCGCAACGCCATTCGAGCATGAGCACTGTGACAAGAGAACTGGGCAAGAGTACCTGCTCTCAAGAAAACCACGCAATACCGAGAGATATACTTCCAATGAGTCGACGAAGGTACGAATGGGCGTGGCAAACTGGTGTGAACCATGGCAGCAAAACGCTTGTATATAGGGAGAACTCGCTATGAGATTTCATGAAGTAGAGCCAAGTGTAGCGAGAGAAATCATCAATAAACAAAACATAGTAGCGATGACCACCTTTCAATCAAAGGAGCAGGACCCTGCACATCGTAATGAACTAAGTCAAAGGACATTGAGATACGCACTCACTAGTAGGATAAGGTAATCGAGTCTGCTTGCCAAGTCTGCAACCATTACAATGTAAGGAGACATCTCGATATGCACCCTAAGAGGCCCCGATGAACTAAAGAAGGCAAGCGAGAGCCACAGATGTGACCAAGGCGATGATGCCACGGATGGAAGGACGCAGACGAAGAGGTAGCAAGAGCATGAGACCTGGTAGAAGTGGTGGCAAGGAAGGAACACAAAGGCACAACCTCCCAAAGGCTCCTTCGACTCACGGCTGGGGCCAAGACCAACCAAAGCCTTGGTGCGACGACATCGAATAGAGCAAGAGTCGGTATCAAGAATGACACGCCAACTAGAATCAGAAGTTGGGCAGCAAAAAAGATTCATGGTAAGGCGAGGAACATGTGAAACACTCGAATGTAAAAAGATAAAGTGAAAAGAATACCACGACTAGTGAAAGATCGTGGGTGTCACCTAGAGGGGGGTGAATAGGCGCTTAAAATAATTACTTAAGGCTTGAACAATGTGGAATAAACCTAGCGTTAATTTGACAAGCACAAAACCTAAAACAACTAGGCTCACCTATATGCACCAACAACTTATGCTAAGGTAAACAACTAAGTGATAGCAAGATATATGACAAGAAACAATATGGCTATCACAAAGTAAAGTGCATAAGTAAAGGCTCGGTAAGAGATAATCGAGGCACGCGGAGACACGATGTATCCCAAGTTCACACCCTTGTGGATGCTAATCTCCGCTTGGAGCGTGTGGAGGCACAATGCTCCCAAGAAGCTACTAGGGCCACCGTAATCTCCTCATGCCTCGCACAATGCAAGATGCCGCTATTCCACTAAGGGACCCTTGAGGGCGGTCACCGAACCGCATAAATGGCGGCCCTTGGGGCGGTCACCAACCTGCACTTTGGCAACCCTTGGGAGCGGTCACTGACCACAAATTGCTCGGGCGATCTCCACAACCTAATTGAGACTCGACGCTGTCTGAGCTTTACACCATAATGATTGAGCTCAACACCACTAACTGCCTAGGGCGCCAAGCACCCAAGAGGAACAAGCTCAAGGGCACCAAGCACCCAAGAGTAATAAGCTTTCAACTTGTAACTTCCACATATCACGTGGAGAACTCAAACCGATGCACCAAATGTAATGGCAAGGGCACACGGAGTGCCCAAGTCCTTCTCTCCCAAATCCCACCAAAGCAACTAATGTTAGGGAGGAAAATGAGAGGAAGAACGAAAAAAGAACACAAAGAACTCAAAGATCTAGATCCAAGGGGTTCCTTCACTTAGAGGAGAAAGTGATTGGTGGAAACGTGATCTAGATCTCCTCTTTTCCTCAAGAACTAGCAAGAATCATAGGAGGGATTGAGAGTTAGCAAGCTCAAGAAGGTCAACAATGGGGAAGAACACGAGCTCAAAGGATAAGTCTCAATGGGGAAGAAGACCCCTTTATAGATGGGGAGAAATCCAACCGTTATCCCTCACTCAGCTCAAGATGACGCGGTATATCAAGACGGAACTGCGGTATACCGCGTTGGTCTGCGGTATACTCACGCAGGTTGCGGTACTACCGCATGTGCAAAGATCGCCGATGAAGGCTTCCAGACATGGCAACGAGCGGTAGAACCACCGAGCGGTACTACCGCGCGCCTCACAAGATTACCGAAGGCGCAAGAATAGGCGAGAGAAAGCACGAAGTAAAAATTACTCAGATCTACTCACCGAGGAGGACTCGCAAAAATCCGCATAGTACTACCACACACGAAGAGCGGTATTATCACAGAGGGCGCTGGATGTAAAAATTACATCCGCCTACTCCGCCATGCTCGCTAAGCTCGCCAGAGCCCACGGTACTACCACACCGAGCGCGATTATCACAGAGGGCGCTGGATGTAAAAATTACATCCGCCTACTACCGCCGAGCAACGGTTCGCTCGAGGCCACGGTACTACCGCTCCCACAGAGCAAGATTATCAGGAGCACATGCAAGATTACCGCTAGGGACTGCAAGATTACCAAGGGCCTACGGTACTACCGCCCGGAGAGTAGTACTACCAAGATGCCCCAGATCAGCAACACTAGGAGTCCTTCATTTTGCAGAGAAGACAACAGAGGGAAACAATAAAACCAGAACTGCCATAACTTCTGCAAATGAGCTCCAAATTGAGCAAACTCAAGCTTGTTGGATAGAGGAAGACGAGTAGCATCAAAACATCGAGGCTGGAAGGTAGCTTAACAAACAAAGGAGTGAAACCTCCAATAGAGAAGAACCGACATACCCTCCAACATCGAAAACATCATAGAAGAAGCATGTGAACTCCGCTTCGATGAACTCGAGCTTGTCATAAAATGACCATAACCTCCAAATCTCACAAGGAGAAGAACCAAACTAGAACCAATAAAGATGATGCAAGGATGCAATGGTTTGAGCTCTCTACTAACGATACGATCAAGCAACTCATCGAGAGCCCCTTGATAGTAAGGCAATCGATTCTATAACCCGTCTCCCACAACTATCATGAGACCGTAAAATAGAAAACCTATCAAGGGCAAACCTTGTTTGCACAAAGTCCACTTGAGCTAGATGATGACGATCTACTCATCCTCAAGATGGACCACCTTTCTTGATTGTGTTGGCTCGATGAAGACTAGATGATTGCTCCCCCATACTCCACAATGGGTGAGCCACTCTTCCGCTCATCTTCACAAGTCCATTGTCACCACAATGGACGGCAAGCTTCAAGCACTTGATCTCTTCATGATTCATCACTTGAACTTGCACACCGCAACCTAACCCCACAAAGAACTCTCACGAAGACCATGGGTTAGCACACAAAGCATAATGGACAATGCTTACTATACCATGGGATCACTTGATCCCCGACATCTTGTGCGCTTTGTGTGTTGAATCTTTCCAACTCTCTTCATTTGGATGATGTCTTGAAGGTAGACATGAATGATCACACAATCTTCTTCTTCAAGACATGCTTGCAATAAGCTCAACACTCACATGACCGATCTTTGGATGATTCCTTAATAGCACCGTGGTCATCACAAACTCTCCTTGAAACCAACAAATGGACTCCAAGAAAAGCCTATGGACAAACCCTTCAAATATAACTCAAGGCAACCATTAGTCCATAGAGATTGTCATCAATTGCCAAAACCAAACATGGGGGCACCGCATGTTCTTTCAACTAGCAACAGGAAGAGATATGCCATCGGCAGTAAGAACATTAACAGGCAAATCAAGAGGTCGAAGAGAGAACAACGGGAAGAATCAAGACATGTGAAAGGTGCCCGTAATCCGTAACCCGCCAAGATGTACCGATCGTAGATGCGTGGTGGTGACGAAGGACGCACACAAAGAGCAGCAGGCATGACGAGGAGCCTTAGGAAGCAAGAAGACGCTTGAGACGAACAATGTCCCGGTGAGTGACGGAGTCGAGGAAGACACAAGAGTCCTGCTGAGGAGGAACGCCTAATCATGCTTCTTCCGCATAATCGGACTCGAGTGACTCGCCGAGCAATAACCACAGACGGTGTCACGGCACGACGTGTCTTCTCAAAGATAAGGAGGACGGCTCACCCCGGAGGAGTAGGCAGGAGCGGCGGAGCAAGGAGGCGAGCAGACGACACAGAGCCCGGCGCCGAATCGACGGAACCGTATAATCCAAGCAGAGCAAGGCGGTCTCTCAAAGACGAAGCTCGCAAGTATCTCGAGATAGGAACACAACCACGAGCAAGCAAGTGAGCACGCCGAGGCTCAAACTCATATCGGAGACGAGATAAGAACTCATGGACCCGCTGAACTCCAGATCGATCGAGTAGTCCGAAAGCAACGAGTGTTCCACAAACAACTGCTCAAGAGAGTCAAGCGGCGCCAGATGGCGAGCACTATGAATAGAACTCATCAACGTAAGAATCACCTTGTTGAAGGCGTGTCTCGGCGCACTACGATACGTAGAGAGCATCACCAGAGGGTTGATAGCGCCGACAGAGATAAGACCACATTGCTGCAATCGTGCAAGTCCCATGAACTCCAAGCAAACCGAGGGAGGACACTCGCAGGAGAACAACAGCAGCTCGAGCATCATCATTGCACCACCGAGTGTAAGTCGACGATCATCCCGCACACGAGAGAGCATCGGAGTAAGCGGATACCGCTGGTCATAAGCATCAAACGCAGCATCATCGAAAGTGCCTTGGCAAGATCCCGCACCGAGAAGCATCAGCAGAAGGACCGGCGGCATCGTGGATTGGGGCCATCGGCGAACCGGCATGGCGGATGGGACCTCGCCAGATAGAACACCCCACGGAAGAAGGCCACGATATGCATGCGCATGAAGCCCACAACTCAGCATAGTTGGTGCCATCAAGATCACCGAGCACCGAGGGACAGCGACATAGCCCAAGATGACATGGAAAGTCTTCTTTTCTTTTTTTTCTCTTTTTTGGTCAACGAATTTCAGCTCGATCCGATCGAGGGAACCGCCGAACCAGAGAGTGAACGAGATCGGGAGAATCCTCCCGCAACCGTGAGGCAAGGCGCAGAGGGAGTCGGAGGAGAGCCGGGCCGGGCCGCACTAAGGAGGACGGGCCGCGCCGACCGGCGGCGGCGAAGGGGCACCTGTGGCGGCGGACCCGCAGCGGCGGGGTGCCAAAGGGGCGGCAGGGATCGGCGGCGGCGGTTGACCCGCAGCAGCGGTTCGACAAGCGGCAGGCCGGACAAGGCAGACGGCGGCAGCCGGACAAGGCTGGGGACACGGCAGCTGAACGAGGCTGTGACGAGGCAGCCATGCAGAATCGACCAGCTCAAGCGCAGTTGAAAAGGAAGCGGCAGCAGGATTTGCCGGAGGCTAGGGACGGAGGCTAGCAGCGGCGGCGACGAGGGTGGAGCACGCACGGAGTTGCGTCGTGCGGGAGAATGAGAGGAACCTAAGCATCTGATACCATGTTAGGAATGAGCAACTCTGTTCACTAGAGGGCCAAAGGCCAATACATGTACATGTGTATGGTAAAGTGCAAGAGACCCTTATACAATGGGGATAAACCGAAAAGGACTTCTCACAACGATGATCACCACTTTATCATCATCTTTTTCTTTGCCGACATGTAAACTCAAACCAACGATTACCGGACTACCAGCCACGCTGCCGCATCTTAGCGTGCTACATGCAGACTAAACACATAGCCTCATGCAGGAACTCGACTTAACTGGTGCGCGTCCATCTTCACGTTGATCTTCATCTTCTCGTCGGTTGCTTGTGCACGGGGAGACACACCTATTCACCCGCCACATCTTCAATCTTTCTCATTGTCGCCGATGCCACATCTTATCAAAGCGACACCTCGTCTCTAGCGGCAACATAACTCGTCATATCGTGCAACTCATCTCCACCGTATATGAACTGCCGGAACTCCACGACCGCGAGCGGAGCATAAGGCACACATTCCTTTTTCGCCCGCGCTAAGCTTACAATTCTCCCGCCATGATGGCGCATCTCAACTACAGCAGAAGATTCACACACCTGAGCTCTTGGGCGCACCTTACAAGAAATCGTGTGCACACCTTGGCGACAGCTCACAACTTTGTCGCCTCTTCCTCGCTCCCACCTTCGATCTTGATGAGTTTCGGCACCCTCGGCACCACCGCTCCCATCAACGATCTCTTTCCACCACCTTGCCGGCGACAGCATGTCGTCTCCCTCAGTCGTTCCGAGCGACAATCACCTGTCGCCTCGCCGACAAAACCTCACCGCCTTCTTGTCGCCGCTCCGTAGCGACAACCGCATGACCCTTCACGTCGCTGCACCACCCAGACAGGATCGCCCGTTCCTCCTGTCGTTGTACCACCGCGACTATATGCCCTGCTCCTCTTGCGCTACACGTGTTGTATTCCCGGCGCTAGTAGGTCGCCACCCGGCAAGCGAGCTTCCTCGAACCTTGCTCTAGATACCAATTGTTGGCCCAGTTCGACACGAGTACTTCCAGCGACGAGGCAGCAGCGGCGAGCGAAGCTCACGGCGAGTTGCTTTTACACCGGGCGCACCGTAGCAAAGCTAGCCTTCAGCTAGTAATCAATCCTTTGTCTGATCTACTAGTACTAGTACGTATGAGCACTTCTAGCCGGAAGCGTTCCAATCGATCTAGCTATCTCACGTAACCAGCACAATACAAAGAATCGATCTGATGGCCAGACGCACGTATCGTGCGTTTCTTTATTGCTTCAACTCACGGTTTGTACAAGGGGCTTTACATGTATATATAGAACCTAGACTAGCACTGGTAGAAAAAAGGCCTTTAGTCGCGGTTCGCAAAGGCCTTTAGTCGCAGCTGCGCAACCGCGACTAACTATCTTGCGACTAACCCCCCTAATCGCGGCTGCAGAACGCGACTAACGGCCCGTCCACGTGGGCGCCAGTGACCGTCGGGCGGAGGACCTTTAGTCGCGGTTCTTCACCAACCCGACTAAAGACGCCGCTGAGTTTAGGGTTTTAGCCCCCCTAAACCTGTTTTCTGTTTAATTTGTATTGTTTTATTTCTTTTGTGCTTTATTTTAATTTTGAAGGAGTTTCATATATTCTACGGTACTACATACATGCATATGAATGTACAATTTCAAATAAATTTGAAATTAGAACCAAAAATTCAAGAGGAATATACAATATATATTCAATATCATCGGATGACCATATACAATTTTGAACAAGTTTCCATACATGATTTAATCCATATAAATTTCTCGTCCTCGTAATAGTGTTCTCCTTTAGGATGGAGGACTTCCCTTGAACCATCCAGCTAGTTCCTCTTGAAGTGGTGAGCGAGCTTCGGACTAAGCATCCACGGAGAGTTATTCTTCGAGCATTGGTATCACTCGGATCAACCCGCTCGAGAGGTGTATCTCGGATCCTCTCACTGAACATAGTATGCACATAGATTGGTCAGCGGTGGCTGAATATCCCCGCATTCTTAGGCTTTAACAATTTGAATTCTAGCTCTTTTTGAATTCACCGACCTTTGTATCTCTGAACCGTCTCCAAACCCTACGAGGCAAAGAAAATTAAATGAACAAGAGAGTTATTAGTTACTTGATATTAGGAAATGAACCAAATAGGCGATCGATATAGGCGCAAATGAATGAAAATAATTACTTCTGCAGCATTTTTCTCATGTCGGCCCAAAGCTTTGGATCCTTATTGAGAGTCGTGGGCGAGACATTACGAGGTGTTAACTTTAATTACTAGCGAATCCGGTGGAACTCGGACACGATACATGCGCGATCGTCATGCATAACTCATCGATTAGCGGCCACATACCATGCATGGAGTAAACAAAAGAGAATGTGCTCAAGCAAACACTCACCCAAAATGGTAAGGAAATAGAATATCACTTTTGAGTTCTGCTTTGTAAGCGCCACAGTCTGCCTCCACGTCGGCGGGGTAATGCTCCAACACAACATCATTAACGATGTGTGGGTCAATGAACCCAACATCATGGATGTTCCTTACTCTGCATTCCTTAATCTTCATTCTGCATGTATAATAGAGGACACAACAATATAGTTAGGACATATATATAGTGCGGGCAATATGAACGAGATGGGGTAGAAATTAATAAATCACTTACGAGCGTATGGCGATGATAGATTTGTCGAGCTCGCATGATTGAAAAGCTGGAACAATTCACTCAGTTCAATTTGTACATAGTAATGTTTGAAGTGATGCTCATGTCTAACTTCATATAAATATATTCTTTGGCGTTTTTATTTTTTATGTAACCCTTGTACCAATTCAGCGAGACGTTTCATTTGGTCGGGTAGATCCTTTTCTGCTGAGGCTCGACGAGAGGCCCATTCTTGACATATGTAATTACTACCTCCTTCTGGCAACTCATCAAGGTCTAATAGTTCAAGAGTAATACCTAAGTTGGCGCTTGTTCTCGCTTTTCGTTACAGTCAATCTGTCTTTGCTGCGGCTTGTATGATCTCGGGGCATCCGGACGAAGGCTTCCACTATAAGCGGGGCAATCGATTGTTTACTTTGTTCCCCGAGCTGGGCAACTTGTTTCCGCTTTTTACTTCGGCCTTCTCCGCTCTTTGTTCTCCTTGAACATGAGTGCACTGCAAAGTTCACGTTCATAGTCGTTAAGCGATTCTTGGCTTGGGCGGTGTGCTCAAAATGACTTAGCCCACTTCTTTTGCTCATCGAGAAAATCTTGGCTTGGGCTCGGGCTCTCTTTTCTTCTTGCAGTCCGCCTTCCATTTCTCCAAATCAGCAGCGCTGCGTCGACTTGCTCGGCACTCGTTCCCAAGGCCTTGTGGGGAGGCTTGATGATGGCTCCGTACCTTTGTGGTCTTAGGTACATAAGGTCCGGGTTAATAATCGAGGCTATACGCTTCTTTGCCGTAGGTGGATTGAAGCGGCGTCGATCACCGGGGCGAGGGTAGGCGGCGATGATCACCGCCGGACGTTGTGGTGAGGCGGCGCCGGCTGATGTGGCGGTGTGGTGAACCGCCACCACCACCACCGTAGGGGGTGGACTTGTTGTCCTTGGCGCCTCGCTGGAAACTTGATAAACTTCTTTTGCCATAGAATGTAATGGCGCTTGACATCTCAAGTCTTTTCTCCCCTGGTGTAGCAATGTCAATCTCGGGTCCTCAAACCCTTGGACTATGTCCTCCACCGTGACCGAGCATAGCCATCTTGAATGGGGTTGTTGTGGTGGAGTGCTCGAATAAACATGGTAAAAACCTTGCCGATGGCTACCTTCATGGACATGTTCCCGATAGGATATCTGATGACATTCATCTCCTTTATATAAATCCCACGGGGTAGCGAGGAGGCTCCGGTGCGATAATTTCGATCACAGGCTCGGTGCGATAATTTCGATCGTCGGTGCATCTGCACCAGCGGTGGGGCCTCCGTGGAAACCCGCAGCGCTTCTCCGCTGGCTTCGAGATCCGTGGATGATCTTCATCTGCACCGAGCTGAATCTCTTCGGCTACTAGTACACTCATGGTTTTCTTCATCACTTCCATTTCCGATGCCAGCATACAACATCGCTTCCCGATCCATCTTTCTCTTCGGCCGTAACAAATACGGGTCATCGTTCAGGGAACCCTATTTTCCACGGAATGTGCCCCATGCCTCGTCTACGTCCTCCGTGTTCGGGATTCGAGGGCTTTGTCGTAGCGTCGTTCTCTCTGTTGAACTTGATCTTCCCTTGAGCATCCTTCATTGCGTCAATAAGGGCTTGGGTGGGTTTAATTAATTTGCCACTGTAAACACACTCCCCATCTCCGGGTTCGCGTTCCCCATGCCCGTACCACTTTTGGCCCTTGGGTCCCATCCCTCCGTGCACGGACGGTTCCTCGCGCCCTCAGCTCGTTCTCCATCTTCTCGAACCTAGGCACCCAAATCGATACCCTCTGGCCCCATAACATGATTGTACTCCTTCTTAGCCGCATTTTCCTTATTTTGTTTCGATATTTGAATGAACTGCTCCGATTTCTTTTGCTTCACAAATTCTGGCCAATCATCTTCGGTTTCTCATATTGTCCTTTGAAATCCGGTCTTGTTACTGCGACAAAGTCACGGGCTAGATTTTGCTTGAATTTCGAATCGTCGGCCATCTTATGAATGTTTGACTAGCCTCCTCCTCTCCTTGTTTTCCTCAATCTTGTTACCCTCCTCATCGAATTTGTTGTATTTGGAGGTAGAAGCGAAATGTTCCATAAGCTTCTTGAAGCAATCTTTTTGTTCTCTTATCGACAAAAGTGAAACCATCAATTCGTGCCTTCTTTGGCTCATTCCTCTGGGCGGTGATCGAGGCGTTGTCTCTAACAATGGCTCCGCATTGGTGACAAACTTGGTGGCGTTCTTGCGGGGCTCGGTGACCTGCGGTTACCTTGTCGACAACGCGATGGTGCATGTTTCTCCTTGTTTCATCTTCTTGGTTGCGCCCGCGCTTTGCGGCGTACTCGATTGTTTGACGATCCGGCGAGGGCTAAAATAAGAAAGAGAGTCGCGCGTTAGTACACATATTTATTCAAATCAGTTAGTTTGTATCACGGAGGCTCAATGTATATATATACCTCGGCGGAGGTGGTTGCTACTTCCATTTGAAGATAAATGCGTTTATCGACTTTTCTTGACATCATCTTGTGGCGCCCTTCATCTTCACGTCAAGGTTGAGATAAGAAGAGATATCATCTTCTTCTTCTCCGGTCGCACATATTGAATATCGCCGTTTATGATGCGAACATATGTGCTTCACCGTCCGGATCATAGTTGTCCATAATGGGTCAGCTCTATCGTCCGCCATTATATGTCGATCGAAAACATGTAGTAAAAACAAATTAATTAAGTGAAGAAGCGGTGGCGGTGGCGTGGCGAAAAGGCGGTGGCAAAAGAGGCGAGGAAGGGGTGGGAGAGGTTTACACATTTTGTATGAACCATGGCAAATTTTAGTACTTGTATCGTGGCAAATTTAAGTAATTCACCATGATAGTTTTAGTTTATAGTTCATGCCAAATTTGAGCCATGACCATGCATTGTTAAAATAACGATGACATATTTCTTTTTTACTTATGAATCATGTCAAAATTATTTGATAGATCATGACAAATTTTAGTAATTCATCATGGCAAGTTTTTTATTTGCTAGGTGTACCATAGCAGTCTGGTGGTACTGGGTGAAGAAACATCAGGAAAGTATTCCGGTGTTTAGCGTTTTGACAGATGGGTCGGAGGGAAAGTTGTGTTCGCTATGCTGGGATGCGTGATGGGCGAACAGGCTGCGTATCGGATTCGTCTCGTCGTTAGAAACTTTCATGTATAGAGTTTTCCCATCCGATTTGGTTTATTTTCTATTAATTTTCAAAGTTTTGGTTCATTTTCTAATATCCTGATTTAATTTAATTCAAATTATTAATCTGAGAACTGCTAAGGGTACGCGGAGTGCACCAGCAGTGTGTTCATGTGTATGACAGATGGGACCCGTGGCGGGTCGGGAAAACTCGTTGAGCCTCTCCCGTCACCGTATGAGGGCAGTGCGGGGCAATGGTGTGGCGTGGCGTCAGGCGTGTGAGCAAAGCCGGGTGGCGTCAGGCCAAGGCCGAACCTGGCGGCCAGGCAAAGGCACGTGGCGGCGCTCACTTGAGGGAATGGCCAGTGGCCAGGCCCAGCGTCAGGCAGTAACCCAGGCGTCGGCGTCAGCGTCGATCGTGTCGAGGGCAGCGCTTGGCGTCGGCGAAGCGGCAACGGTGAGAATCGGAGAAATAATCGGACCTTGTATTTATAGCCCCCACTTTAGTCGCGGTTGGCGGAGACCCGCGACTAAAGGTACCCTTTAGTCGCGGGTTGCTGACAGCGACTAAAGGGTTTTTGCGTTCGCGCCCCCACCTTTAATCGCGGCTTGCCGGCAGCGCTAAAGGTACCACTAATCATGGTCTCGTCGCCAGCGACTAAAGGCCTGTTCATTTAATTTGTATTGTTTTACTTTAATTTGTATTGTTTTCTTTTAATTTGTATTGTTTTCATTTTTGCTTTATTTATTTTGTTTTGTTTCTACTTACAACAAAAACTTATTTATTTTATTTTATTTTGTTTCTAATTACTTATTTATTTTACTTTATGATAATTATTTTTGCTATTAAAGTTTCTAATTACTTATTTATTTATGTTATTAAAATCTTAAAAATACAATTATATATCAAAAAATCAGAAAATAAAACTAATTCATTTTAAATTCTTGTTTTTCTTCTGTTTTTTCTTCCTTTTTCTTCTTTTTTTCTTCTGTTTGTTTCTTCCTTTTTCTTGTTTTTCTTCTTTTTTCTTCCTTTCTTCCTTTTCCTTTTTTTTCTTGTTTTTTCTTCTGTTTGTTTTTTTATGTTTTTCTTCATTTGTTTTTTCTTCATTTTTCCTTTTTTCTTACATTTGTTTTTTTTCTTCTGTTTTTCCTTTTTTTTTTCTTCTTTTTTCTTCGTTTTTCCTTTTCCTTCTTTCTTCTTCTTCCTTTTTCCTTTTAAAATCGAAAAAATAAAACTAATTCATTTAAAATCTTAAAAATACAATTATATATCAAAAAATCAGAAAAATAAAACTAATCCCTTGAAGGTTTGACAAAGGTTTGATACATCATTCAGTTCATCGACCAAATACAAAGTTTGGTACAATAAATTACACATCAATTCTTCCTTGTGTCCTGCTTGCTTACGATTGTCTGTATCCATGGAGCATCCTCATCATTTAACTTAATGCTTGGGTCGGTGTTCACTTTGAAGGCGGAATTTCAGCAAACATATTATAATCTTGACATATCATCTTGTCCTCCTCCCACGATGTTTCTTTCCTGAAAGAACAATGTGGCGCTTTGAATCATCGCATGATGTCTTGATCGTTTTCTTATCTTTCCGTTTCCTCGGTTTGCTACTCATGTCCTTCACATAAAACTGGCGACATCTTTAAGCTAGGGCGAATGGTTCGTCAAGGTAACCAAGATTGTTGAAATCCACCATTGTCATTCCGTATTGCTGGTCCACTTTACCCCACCTCTGTTAGCTTGAACCATTTGCACGGAACAAAGGGACCTTAAGGAGGGTCCATAGTCAAGTTCCCATATCTCCTCTATGTAACCATAATATGTGACCTTTTGCCCATTCTCGGTTCTGCATCAAAGCGGACACCACTGTTTTTGGTTGGTGCTCTTTTTATCTTAGGCGATCGTGTAAAATGTATTCCCATTTATCTCGTACCCTTGGAAAGTCGTTATAGTCGAAGATGGTGTCTTGGCAACATGTACAGCTGATCTACAACATCATTGTCATTCATTAAATGTTTTCTCAACCAAGCTGAAAGTCTCCATGTGGGCCTTCCTAATCCGATTGAGCTTCCCGGGTTGTCCGGCGTAAAATATTCTTGTGTTTCTCAAAATGCAGAGCCACAAGCTGGAATTGGTCAGCCTGATGTGGGTGTGCTTCGATCGAAGAATGGCCGTCCATACATATCGTTGATTTCCTTCCGATCGTGCCTTTTCCACTTAGTCTCCCCTCGTGCGATCGAGGAAGACCAATCGGCTTAGGTCAGGAACAAAGTCAACACAAAACTCAATTACCTCCTCATTTCCATAGCCCTTGGCGATGCTTCCTTCAGCCCTATACGATTCTGAACATATTTCTTTAATACTCCATGAACCTCTCGAAGAACATATTGTGTAGAAATCTGGGACCGAAGGAAATCTCTTCGACTAGGTGAACCAGGAGGTGCGTCATAATATTGAAGAAGGATGGCGGGAACACCAACTCGAAGCGACAAGACATTGGATCACATCGTTACTGTAACGTGGTAGAACTTCGGATTGATTACCTTCGAGATTGCATTGAGGAATGCACATAGCTTCACAATGGCTAATCGAACATTTTCGGCGAGAGCCCCTCAAAGCAATCGGAAGCAATTGCGTCATAATCACGTGGCGATCGTGAGACTTGAGTTTTGGAACTTTTTCTCCGCCATGTTTATTATTCCCTTTATATTGGGCGAGAATCAGACGGGACCTTCATACTGCTCGGGCATTCAAAAAGATGACCTTCTCTTCTTTGGTCGGGCGTGGTAGCACGACCTTTAAACCATTCCGGATGCGGTCATGAGGTCTTTCAAGCGTTCTTTGGTCTGCCGTGCTTCCTTTGTATCATTTGTCTTCCCACCGCAAGAAGCTTAGGAGGTTCCGCAAATATTCTTAAATGCGTGCATCCGCGTCGATTGCGGAAGCGGACATCTAGGACTTTCAATATTCTAGCTCCCGAATATAGATTTCTTCTTCCACATGGCTGCGTGCCCGTCGGCTCCCTGAACTGATTGTCCGCGAGACCCTTTCCAAAGATGACTTTCAAATCCTTGACCATATCAAATACCTCGCACCGGTCGTTCAGGCTTGGCCGGTGATCTGCCTTGCCGTCGTAATGCTTGCCTTTCTTTCTTCTTGGATGAATTTTGGAAGAAATCGGCGATGCCCAAGGTACCGTTCTTCTTACAATTTGGCAAATGTACACTTTCGGTCTCATGTAGCGGTGCGTGCATGCATTGTATCCTTATTTGACAGTCGAAAGGTTACTAAGAGCAGGCCAATCGTTGATGGTTCTGAAAAGCGCTCGTAGGTCAAATTCCTCTTGTTTGTGCTCATCCCACACGGACACCACACATTGTAAAGTTCATCAACTAATGGCCTTAGGTACACATCGATGTCGTTGCGGGTTGCCGGACCTTGGATGAGCAACGGCATCATAATGAACTTCCGCTTCATGCACAACCAAGGAGGAAGGTTGTAGATGCATAGAGTCACGGGCAGTGCTATGCTGGAGCTACCTTTCGCCAAAGGATTCATGCCATCCGTGCTTAAGCAAATCTTATGTTCCTTCGCGTCGGCTGCAAATCTCTGAACCATCTGTCGATCTTTCTCCATGCGTTCCATCTGCGGTGTGTCTCAACTCCCGTCCGACTTACGTTCCTCTTTGTGCCATCGCAACAACTTGGCATGCTCTTTGTTCATGAGCAGACGTTTCAACCGTGGTATTATAGGAGCATACCACATCACCTTGGCGGGAACCCTCTTCTGGGTTTACGCCCTCAACATCGTCACCGGTCATCGCCTCACGATCTTATAACGCACGATGCATACGGGCATTCATTCAAATTCTCGTATTCACGCGGTAGAGGATGCGATCGTTGATGCATGCATGTATCTTGAGAACCTCTAAACCTAGAGGGCAGACAACCTTCTTTGCCGTGCGTCTTGGCGGGCAACTCGTTATCCTTTGAAACATATTCTTCAACATTTTCAGCAAGTTTTCAAATGCAGTCAGCTACACCTGCCTCTGCCTTCCATTTCAGCAAATCCGATTGTGCAGCCCAGCTTTTTGAGACCATCATCATCCAAAATACAGCGCCTTTACGTGATCCTCTAACATGCGATCCAAATTCTCCCTCTCCTTTTCGGTTTGGCGTCTCCGTGCATCGGCAATGGTCCGACCAAGATCATCAGCAGGATCATCACGTGCCTCTTCTTCACCTTCCCTTCACCTTGACATCCTCCATGAAAGTATCACGAAATGAGCAAGATAGCTTTCATCGATGAAATCATCCCTTCTTCATCTTCTTCCATTATAACCCCTCTTTCTCCATGCTTGGTCCAACAATTATAGCTTGGCATGAAACCCTTACAAGCGGATGCATGTGAACAACTCTTGAGGAAGAGTAACCCTTCTCATTCTTCTGGATAACACATGGACGAGATAACAAAACCCCGCTTACGCATTAGCCACTGAGGAAATCTTTCAAACCCGTAGTGAACTACTTGAGTCGGTTACCGTACATCCATTGCCGATTCATCTGCATTATTATAATATAAAATATATAATTAATCATCATGCATTTGTTATGAACTACACACATGCATATTGACACATCAAAGGTTCATCAAGTTGCTAACATGATCGAAGAGTGTGGCTCCAACACTTCATGTCATGTTTGTTTCATGCTCTTGGGGCATTTCATCAAACACCTTATGTGCATAAGAGGAACCAAAAGCAAACCTACACCCACTTGTGAAGAGAATGGCTCCAAAATGGCTAAGTGTTGGCTCTGGATGGGTATATATAGGAGGACTTTAGTCGCGGTTGGCACAGCAAACGCGACTAAAAAACCGAAGGCCTTTAGTCGCGGTTGTCTGGCCAACATGACTAAAACCTCACGTGCACCAGTGGCCCACCGGCGCCACAGGCCCAGGCCTTTGGTCGCAGTTCACCTCGAGCAGCGACTAAAGGTCCCATTGGTCGCAGTTCCTACAACCGACTTATGGGGCTGGAGCGGAGGCTTTGTTTTCCACTAGTGTAGATTGCACGAACAGTCGATGGCTACTACTAGTCCTATTCAATTACGTACATGCAAATCCTATTAGGTGGTATCACGTATCCTATCCGGACACTGCGTACACACGTGCAGGGAGAAACCCATCGAGTTTAACTCCAACAAACTAGTATTATTTATGTTCTTATTAAGCGTGTAAAGCACAATTTTGTGAGTTCCTCATGGCGGTTGGTTATGATTCATATTCATGTGGCCCACGCCCAACTAAAGTGAGAAAATGTTTCACAGCATAAGAATATTTGGAGAAATCATAAATAAATAAAAACTTACATATTTTTTAAACTTAAACTTACATTTTACTAGCGGCAATTGCATCATTAAAGGCGATAAATGTCGAGGTATATGCTTGGTACAGTCTTCTCCTCTTACCGTAGTCATAAATTCCACTGGCATGTCCTTGAGGACCATCTGTTGGAGTGAGGTCAAATTTTGGAATCCTGCTGGAACAACGAGCATACTTTTCAGACCAATGAGCTGCATATAATTAAGGATCGGCATGGTCCCAGCCTCCACTTCGATGCAACTGAGCAGCTCCATGTCAGCTAAGTACAGTTTCTCGAGCTTTGGAAACCAACCTGTCCTGAAAGTCATGATCTGCCCCTCATAGACTCTGTAAAGGTGAAGTTCAACCAGGTGCGATAAGTGTGCAAATGAAGGAATTGGATCGCTTGCAACACTGGACCACCCATCGTGGAGTCTCGAGTTTTCGAAACCTGAATATCGTTGGGATAACACCTCCTTGCAACTTGCCTTTCGGGTAAAAGTATTCCAGATTGGCGGAGGATCTAAGTTTTCCATATCAAGAACTTCTTCCTTGGCATGAGAGATTATATCAAGATTAGAAAGGTGCACCAATATTGTGATGGAGGTCCACAATTCCTTAATGTGCTCACTCTTGACTTTTGTTATTTCAAGTCTTGAGAGTAACATCAAGTTGCAAAGATTGGACTAAATCTTTGTTTGCTTCCACATTTCCTAGTTCTTGCATATCCTTGAAGAAGAAATTCGGGATATACTTTAGCACCTTGATATGTATCAAATATTCTTGCATCATAATCATGGATGACATATGTTCATGAAATCGACTCGGTCGCTTCTTTATTTCAGGTGGCAGTTCCACTACACGAGTTACCATAAGATCTAGCATCTGCAGCTTCCTCAACTTACACAATGCTTTGGGAACCACTTCAAGATTGGTGTAAGATAAATCAAGGTAGCGCAAATTGAACAGAGTGGTCACAACATCAGGGAGCTTCGTTATCTCTGCGAATTGTAAGGACAAGACTCGTAGCAATCTGAAATTTCGAGTAGCAGTTTCTACCCAGGAGGATGATACTCTATGATCGAACAAAATGAAGGATCGTATCTTTTCTCTATTGAATTCATGCTCCACCAACTCATCCAAAAGTCCAAACTGATGGAGGGAGGTGGGCAATATATTCAACACTCCCCTCACGTCTAGGCTATTTTAGTCCTTAGGCGTGGGATTGATGTAGGCATGAGAATCGTTTTATTTATCTGCGTTGCACGGTCTTGAACACAAGACCTCTTGACTCGTATACCATATTGAATTCATGCTCCAGCCAACTCATCCAAAAGTCGAACTGATGGAAGAGACTAGGCAGCATTATCGTCAACACTCCCCTCACGTGTGGTTTCCTCGAGGCCTAGCGTGGACGAAAGTGGGCTGCAATTTTAATTGCGCGGCCGGGTGAACTTCGAGACCTCTTGGCTCGATACCATATTGAATTCATGCTCCAGTAACTCATCCAAAAGTCGAACGATGGAGGAGGTGGGCAATATATTTCAACATTCTCCACCATCAAGAGTATCTTCAATGTTGTCGTGTTTGATCTTTGAAACACGTCGTGCTCTCTTTGTGCATTGCATCACGAGAGTTATCGAAGAAGAAAAATTTCCCACTTGCACACTTGCTTACAACTATATCCCTTACAAGGTCATGCAATTGCAATGTGCAGGCCATACCATCAGCATCCTCACGAACCACTTGAAGAAGCGAGCGTTGAGCAATTTCATTGAGATACTCATTCCTACTTCCTCCATAGTTATGCTTGGCCCCTTTCTTCTATGAAGCCTTCAGCTATCCATAACGAATAAGCTCATCTCTTGAATCTCGTAGTCTTCGAAATATACCACAATATAGAAAGCAGTTCTTGATTTCTGGTAAATAGTTGATGCTAAGGTCGGGGCATTCCTCACGGGCTGAGCTCTGCATTATTACCTATCTGCCAATCTAGGCGATAGAAGCATTTCCATTCATTTTCGGATAGCCTCTTGCGCATCACAAACTTCCAATGGCAACAATAGCTAGTGGCAACCCTTCACACTTGTCCACAATCTTTTACGCCCAACAAATGAGACTTTGGGACATATTTGCCCTTCTTCTCTTGGAAGGCTTTTCTCTGGAAGAGATCCCATGCTTCTTCCTTCCCAAAATTTTAAGTTGAATCAGGTGCTCATCATCACTAATGAAGCAACATCTTCATTTCTTGTTGTTATGATGATCCTGCTTCCTTGTTTATATACCGTGCACGATTTAATAATTCCCCGCATCTCGACTCCATATGTCGTCCAAGACAATCAAATACCTTTTGTCCTGCAAGAGTTCGTTAGTGTTTGCACCAAGCTTGCACCATCGGTGGTGTCAACTCGACAAGGGATGTCCTTTTCGCCGCACTGGCTTTAATATTTCCCTCAACAGATGTCCAATGTTGTAACTTTGAGAAACTACAATCCATGCGAGCAGTTAAAATTCTGCTTAATTTCATCCTTTTATAGACTGACGGACAAGAGTCGTTTTGCTAAACCACCCATACCACGAGCGAGGCGATTGTTCGTTCTTCTTGCCGTGTATCAACTGTCCCTAGCGTTGTTTCTTCTTTAATCGACCACATCATCCTCAAATTTTAGACATGTTGAGTCCACAACATGTTCCATGATTATTCGGCTTGGGTAGCTAACTTCTCCTTCTCCATGATTACAATTCCATATCGATCTCGATGCTTGTGAGTTTGAAAAGCGGACCTCAATCTGCTTAAGCTGTTCATAACTTCGCCAACCACCTGCATGTTTGGGGCGGCATATAGTTTTTCTTCAGTGAACTACTACCTTCTGTATTTGTTTGTCCAAGCAGGTATTCATACCCATCAATTACATCCTCGGCGTCATGTGAAACTCTCTTTACCTCATCAAGCCACGCATCAAAAGCCAAATTACGTGATGAGCACATTGTTACTTGCATTAGAAAAGCTTTCATAACTCTAAATTCAATCTCAAGCTGCTTCATGTTGTTCTCAGCTTCAAGTAAATCCGATGCTTCTTTTCCTAACCGTGAGCCTATTGCTTTTAGAGCATCCCGCCCCAAACTAGCAGCAATTTTCTGAAGCACGACATAAACAACAGCCTCTGCCATCTTTTCTTTATAGACCTTGGAATACCTTGTTAAGCTTCTTCCAAGTTAAATGCAGTAATGTTCTATAAGCCATCAAATCCTATCATAGTTGAAAAAGAACATTAGTTTAATACAAGTAGCACGATCAATGTAAATGCTACATGTATAGCATGCAAAATTAGCATAAAATTGTCAAGTTTGCATTTAGTTGGTATCTGTCGGGCATAATTTTTCTAGTTTTAGGTTGTGAAATAGTACTAACAGTACATTTAACAGAATTACATCATGATTAGAGAATGTGGGAGGCAAAGTGCATCATTATCAAAGTCTTTTTCCTCACTATATTTGGTTAAACAAAAATCTCGGGTGCCCAGAACAGGATAGTTACTACCACAGGTAATGTCTGAAATAGAAAACCTGGCAACTCTGTTTTGTGAGCTTATGTTCCTCAGCAATCTACAGCCTCCAGGCCATGCCAGTAGACAGAGGCTTTGCAGAAAGATGGCGTGTCCTAGTTCATTTGCCACTACATAAATTGGCCGAGGCTGGCCCAGCAAAACAAGATGGGCAATATACTAGCCATGTGATCCTTAACCTTGCAAATCTAGCCGAGTTTCACTTGTCTCTTTAGCTTAGATCTGAAGCAAGCGAGAGTAAAATATGTAGAACAAGTTAGGGAAACTTCTAATCTAGAGAAGTCAGCTTAATTAAACAAACACAGAACCAACAAACGAGTAAAAATGCCAAACCTTCAAGAACGGATATGTTGGAAGCAAATTTCAGCGTGATTTTTGCCATGATGATTGCAGAGGAAGGCATCATAATACACCAGCGAAAGGATGGTCTGCCCAAGCTAAGGACCACGCCATCACCTCGGATTTCTTGTGAGAGCTAGCTAGAGAAAGAACGTCAGGGAGCTGCTGCATTTACAGCCATTTGTGTGGTCCGCTGGTCCTTTCTTGGAACCACACCCAGTCTTCTCTAGTTAAGTCAAACTAAAAAAAAAGTTGATTTTTTTTTTGGAAAAGCGATGTACCAGCCTCTGCATCGGAAAGATGCATACTACTCGTATTATTAAAAGGATAGTCTAGTAGCAAAGTGAAAGGTCATAGTACAAACATAAACAAAATCTCTAAAGATGAAAAGCCCAAAGCCACAACCGGCTGGCAAAACAATAGGATCACTGCAACATCTCTCTTCTCACAACGATGATCACCACTTTATCATCATCTTTTTCTTTGCCGACATGTAAACTCAAACCAACGACACGGACTACCAGCCACGCTGTCAAGATCTTAGCGTGCTACATGCAGACTAAACACATAGCCTCATGCAGGAACTCGACTTAACTGGTGCGCGCCCATCTTCACGCTGATCTTCATCTTCTCGTCGGTTGCTTGTGCACGGGAGACACACCTATTCACCCGCCACATCTTCAATCTTTCTCATTGTCGCCGATGCCACATCTTATCAAACGACACCTCGCCTCTAGCGGCAACATAACTCGCCATATACGTGCAACTCATCTCCACCGTGATATGAACTCGCCGAACTCCACGCATCGCGAACGGAACGCAAGGCACACATTCCTTTTTCCGCCCGCGCTCGCCTACAATTCTCCTCCGCCAGTGACGCATCTCAACTACAGCAGAAGATTCACACACCTGAGCTCTTGGACGACTCTTACAAGAAATCGTGTGCACACCTTGACGACAGCTCACAACTTTGTCGCCTCTTCCTCGCTCCCACCAACTACGATCTTGATGAGTTTCCGCACCGCACTCGCACCACCGCTCCCATCAACGATCTCTTTCACCACCTTGCCGACGACAGCATGTCGTCTCCCTCCGTGTCGCTCCGCCGAACGACAATCACCTGTCGCCGCGCTTGCATAAAACTCACCGCCTTCTTGTCGCCGCCCGCCAAACGACAACCGCGATGACCCTTCACGCCGCTGCACCACCCAGCGACAGGATCGCCTGTTCCTCCTCGCCGCTGTACCACCCAACGACTATATGGCCTGCTCCTCTTCGCCGCTACACCGGCGATTGTATTGCCGCCCGAGGCGCTAGTAGGTCGCCACCCGGGCAAGCGCAGCTTCCTCGAACCTTGCTCTAGATACCAATTGTTGGCCCAGTTCCGACAATCGAGTACTTCCAGCGACAGTGCAACGCATTTACGCATGCGCATTTAAGCTCATCGACGAGTTGCTTTTACACCGAGGCGCACTGTAGCAAAGCTAGCCTTCAGCTAGTAATCAATCCTTTGTCTGATCTACTAGTACTAGTACGTATGAGCACTTCTAGCCGGAAGCGTTCCAATCGATCTAGCTATCTCACGTAACCAGCACAATACAAAGAATCGATCTGATGGCCAGACGCACGTATCGTGCGTTTCTTTATTGCTTCAACTCACGGTTTGTACAAGGGGCTTTACATGTATATATAGAACCTAGACTAGCACTGGTAGAAAAAAGGCCTTTAGTCGCGGTTCGCAAAGGCCTTTAGTCGCAGCTGCGCAACCGCGACTAACTATGCGCGACTAAAGCCCTCTTTAGTCGCGGCTGCTTAAGAACCGCGACTAACGGCCCGCCCACGGGCGCCAGCGGTCGTCAAGGGAGGACCTTTAGTCGCGGTTCTTTCGCCAACCGCGATTAGCCGCCGCAGGTTTAGGGTTTTAGCCCCCCTAAACCTGTTTTCTGCTTAATTTGTATTGTTTTATTTCTTTTGTGCTTTATTTTAATTTTGAAGGAGTTTCATATATTCTACGGTACTACATACATGCATATGAATGTACAATTTCAAATAAATTTGAAATTAGAACCAAAAGAATTCAAGAGGAATATACAATATATATTCAATATCATCGGATGACCATATACAATTTTGAACAAGTTTCCATACATGATTTAATCCATATAAATTTCTACGCCCTCGTAATAGTGTTCTCCTTTAGGATGGAGGACTTCCTTCCGAACCATCCAGCTAGTTCCTCTTGAAGTGGTCGGAAGCGAGCTTCGACTAAGCATCCACCGGAGGTTATTCTTCCGAGCATTGGTATCACTCGGATCAACCCGCCAGAGGTGTATCTCCGGATCCTCTCACGCATATAGTATGCACATAGATTGGTCAACGGTGGCTGAATATCCCCAGATTCTTAGGCTTTAACAATTTGAATTCTAGCTCTTTTTGAATTCACCGACCTTTGTATCTACGAACCGCCTCCAAACCCTACGAGGCAAAGAAAATTAAATGAACAAGAGAGTTATTAGTTACTTGATATTAGGAAATGAACCAAATAGGCCGATCGATATAGAGCGCAAATGAATGAAAATAATTACTTCTGCAGCATTTTTCTCATGTCGGCCCAAAGCTTTGGATCCTTATTCGAGAGTCGTGGACGAGACATTCGAGGTGTTAACTTTAATTACTAGCAGAATCCAAAGGAACTCATGGACACGATACATGCACAAGACGTCATGCATAACTCATCGATTAGCCGCCACATACCATGCATGGAGTAAACAAAAGAGAATGTGCTCAAGATGTAAACACTCACCCAAAATGGTAAGGAAATAGAATATCACTTTTGAGTTCCTGCTTTGTAAGAAATCGCCACAGTGTCTGCCTCCACGTCAAGGGGTAATGCTCCAACACAACATCATTAACGATGTGTGGGTCAATGAACCCAACATCATGGATGTTCCTTACTCGCATTCCTTAATCTTCATTCTGCATGTATAATAGAGGACACAACAATATAGTTAGGACATATATATAGTGCGCAATATGAACGAGATGGGGTAGAAATTAATAAATCACTTACGTAACGTAGCAACCGATGATAGATTTGTCGAGCTCAAGCAGATTGAAAAGCTGGAACAATTCACTCAGCTCAATTTGTACATAGTAATGTTTGAAGTGATGCTCATGTCTAACTTCCGCATAAATATATTCTTTGGCTTTTATTTTTATGTAACCCTTGTACCAATTCAGCAGACGTTTCATTTGGTCGTAGATCCTTTTCTCAAGCAGTTCGACGAGAGGCCCATTCTTGACATATGTAATTACTACCTCCTTCACCGGCAACTCATCAAGGTCTAATAGTTCACGAAGAGTAATACCTAAGTTGGCCGCTTGTTCTCCGCACTCACATATACTAATCCTCAGTCTGCCGCAGCTTGTATGATCTCGGGGCATCCGGACGTAAGGCTTCCACTATAAGCGGGCAATCGATTGTTTACTTTGTTCCCGAGCTGGGCAACTTGTTTCCGCTTTTTTACTTTCGCCTTCTCCCGCTCTTTGTTCTCCTTGAACATGAGTGCCTGCCTCGCAAGTTCACGCTCATAGTCGTAGGCGATTCTTCGCTTGGGACGGTGTGCTCAAAATGACTTAGCCCACTTCTTTTGCTCATCGAAAAATACCGGCTTGGGCTCGGCTCTTTTCTTCTTGCAGTCCGCCTTCCATTTCTCCAAATCAGCAGCCGCACCTGCCGACTTGCTCGGCACTACGCTCCCAAGGCCTTGTGGGGAGAGGCTTCATGATGGCTCCGCACCTTTTGTGGTCTTAGGTACATAAGGGTCCGGGTTAATAATCCAGACTGCTTCGCTTTTTGCCGAGGTGGATTGGGGCGGCGCCCGATCACCCGCGGACGAGGATCGGGGCGGCGGATGATCACCCGCGGACGTTGTGATCGGGGCGGCGCGGCTGATGTGACGGAGGTGTAGGTGAACCGCCACCACCACCACCGTAGGGGGTGGACTTGTTGTCCTTGGCGCCGCCTCGAAACTTGATAAACTTCTTTTGCCATAGAATGTAATGGCGCTTGACATCTCCAAGTCTTTTCTCCCTTCGTGTAGCAATGTCAATCTCCGTGTCCTCAAACCCTTGGACTATGTCCTCCACCGTGACACGAGCATAGCCATCTTGAATGGGGTTGTTGTGGTGGAGTGCTCCTGTAAACATGGTAAAGCACCGCCGATGGCTACCTTCATGGACATGTTCCCGATAGGATAATACAGATGACATTCTTTCATCTCCTTTATATCGCCCACGGGTAGCGAGGAGGCTCCGCAGTAATTTCGATCACCGAGGCTCGGCAGTAATTTCGATCGTCGGTGCATCCGCACCAGCCGGTGGGCCTCCGTGGAAGCCACGCTGCTTCTCCGCCGCTGGCTTCCGAGATCCGCCGGATGATCTTCATGCTGCACCCGAGCTGAATCTCTTTCGCTACTAGTACACTCATGGTTTTCTTCATCACTTCCATTTCCGATGCCAACCGCGCCACAACATCCGCTTCCCGATCCATCTTTCTTACGGCTTCAGAATCAGACGGGTCATCGCTCGGGGAACCCTATTTTCCACGGAATGTGCCCCATGCCTCGTGACACGCCCTCCGTGTTCGAGGATTCCCGAGGGCTTTTGTCGCCGCTGCCGTTCTCTCCGTTGAACTTGATCTTCCCTGCTGAGCATCCTTCATTGCGCCAATAAGGGCTTGGGTGGGTTTAATTAATTTGCCCTCGTAAACACACTCCCTCTCCGGTTCAGCGTTCCCCATGCCCGCATTTCACCAGCTTTTGGCCCTTGGGTCCCATCCTCCGCACACGGACGGATTCTCGCGCCCTCATTTCGTTTCTCCATCTTCTCGAACCTAGGCACCCAAATGCGATACCCTCCTGGCCCCATAACATGATTGTACTCCTTCTTAGCCGATTTTCCTTATTTTGTTTCGATATTTGAATGAACTGCTCCGATTTCTTTTGCTTCACAAATTCTGGCCAATCATCTTTCGCTTTCTCATATTGTCCTTTGAAATCCGAGTCTTGTTCTGCTTGACAAAGTCACGGGCTAGATTTTGCTTGAATTTCCTAATGCGCCGCCATCTTATGAAGAGCGAACTGTTTGACTAGCCTCCTCCTCTCCTTGTTTTCTCAATCTTGTTACCCTCCTCATCGAATTTGTTGTATTTCGGAGGTAGAACGAAATGTTCCATAAGCTTCTTGAAGCAATCTTTTTTGTTCTCTTATCGACAAAAGTGAAACCATCAATTCGTGCCTTCTTTGGCTCATTCCACTCTCGACGGTGATCGAGACGTTGTTCTCTAACAATGGCTCCGCATTGGTCGACAAACTTGGTGGCGTTCTTGCGGGCTCCAGCTGCTCGCCGTTGCAATCGTCGACAACCGCGATGGTGCATGTTTCTCCTTGTTTCATCTTCTTGGTTGCGCCACGCTTTGACGACGCACTCGATTGTTTCGACGATCCGCCGAGGGCTAAAATAAGAAAGAGAGTCGCGCTTAGTACAATACATATTTATTCAAATCAGTTAGTTTGTATCACCAGAGGCTCAATGTATATATATACCTCGGCGGAGGTGGTTGCTACTTCCATTTGAAGATCGTCGCTTATCGACTTTTCTTCGCATCATCTTGTCGACGGCGCCTTCATCTTCACCGTCAAGGTTCGATAAGAAGAGATATCATCTTCTTCTTCTCCGGTCGGCACATATTGAATATCGCCGCTTATGATGCCGAACATATGTGCTTCACCGTCCGGATCATAGTTGTCCATAATCGGTCAGCTCTATCGTCCGCCATTATGTCACCCGAAAACATGTAGTAAAAACAAATTAATTAAGTGAAGAAGGGGCGTGGCGGTGGCGGTGGCGAAAGGGCGGTGGCAAAAGAGGGGGCGAGGAAGGGGTGGGAGAGGGTTTACACATTTTTGTATGAACCATGGCAAATTTTAGTACTTGTATCGTGGCAAATTTAAGTAATTCACCATGATAGTTTTAGTTTATAGTTCATGCCAAATTTGAGCCAGTGACCATGCATTGTTAAAATAACTGATGACATATTTCTTTTTTTACTTATGAATCATGTCAAAATTATTTGATAGATCATGACAAATTTTAGTAATTCATCATGGCAAGTTTTTTATTTGCTAGGTGTACCATAACGCGGTACGAGGTGGTACCGGTGAAGGGGGGGAAACATCCGGGAAAGTATTCCTGTTTCGCTTTGCATGTATGGGTCGGAGGGGAAAGTTGCGTGTTCGCTATGCTAGGGATGCGTGATGGACGAACAGGCTGCGATCCGGATTCGCCTCGCCGCTCGAGAAACTTTCATGTATAGAGTTTTCCCATCCGAGTTACGGTTTATTTTCTATTAATTTTCAAAGTTTTGTTCATTTTCTAATATCCTGATTTAATTTAATTCAAATTATTAATACAGAACTGCTAAGGGTACACGGAAGTGCACCCAGCAGTGTGTTCATGTGTATGATGATGGGACCAGAGGCGGTGCCGGAGAGAGTCTGCTGAGCCTCTCCCGTCTTGCCATGAGGACGGTAGGCGGGGCTGGGCGGCGGCGGCCGTCAAGGCGGCGGCGGCGGCGCGGCGGGCAAGGGCGCAGGCACGGGCGGCGGGCGCTGGCGGCGGGCGGCGGCAGGGCGCAGGGCACGGGCAAGGCGGCAAGGGCAGGTACGGGCGGAGGCGGCGCCATCGGGACGGGCGGCGGCGCGCAGGCTCTGCTTGGCGCTTTGTCGGGCAAGCGCTCAAGGCGTAAGGCGTCAGCGCCGATCGGCGTCGGGCAGCGCTGGCCGAGGGCGAGGGCGATTAACAAAGGGAATCGGAGAAGACGAATCGACCTTGTATTTATAGCCCCACTTTAGTCGCGGTTGGCGACGAGACCGCGATTAGTAGTACCTTTAGTCGCGGGTTGCCCGCCCACCGCGATTAAAGGGTTTTTTATGCTCTCATGCTTTCATTTTTAGTCGCGGCTTGTCTCGCCAACCGCGACTAAAGGGTACCTTTAGTCATGGGTCTCGCCGCCAACCGCGACTAAAGGCCTGTTTTCTGCTTAATTTGTATTGTTTTCTGCTTAATTTGTATTGTTTTCTGCTTAATTTGTATTGTTTTCATTTTTGCTTTATTTATTTTGTTTTGTTTCTACTTACAACAAAAAACTTATTTATTTTATTTTATTTTGTTTCTAATTACTTATTTATTTTACTTTATGATAATTATTTTTGCTATTAAAGTTTCTAATTACTTATTTATTTATGTTATTAAAATCTTAAAATACAATTATATATCAAAAAATCAGAAAATAAAACTAATTCATTTTAAATTCTTGTTTTTCTTCTGTTTTTTTCTTCCTTTTTCTTCTTTTTTTTTTCTTCTGCTTGTTTCTTCCTTTTCTTGTTTTTCTTCTTTTTTTCTTCCTTTCTTCCTTTTTCCTTTTTTCTTCTCGCTTTTTCTTCTGCTTGTTTTTTTCTTATGTTTTTCTTCTGCTTGTTTTTTTCTTCTGCTTTTCCTTTTTTCTTCTGCTTGTTTTTTTTCTTCTGTTTTTCCTTTTTTCTTCTGCTTTTTTTCTTCTGTTTTTTTCCTTTTCCTTCTTTCTTCTTCTTCCTTTTTCCTTTTAAAATCAGAAAAATAAAACTAATTCATTTTAAAATCTTAAAAATACAATTATATATCAAAAAATCAGAAAAATAAAACTAATCCCTTGAAGGTTTGACAAAAGGTTTGATACATCATTCAGTTCATCGACCAAATACAAAGTTTGGTACAATAAATTATTACACATCAATTCTTCCCTTGTGTCCCTCGCTTGCTTACGATTGTGCCGTATCCATGGAGCATCCTCATCATTTAACTTAATGCTTGGGTCGGTGTTCACTTTGAAGGGCGGAATTTCAGCAAACATATTATAATCTTCCGACATGTCCTGTTTTGTCCTCCACTCCCACGATGTTTCTTTTCCCCGAAAGAACAATGTGGCGCTTTGAATCATCGCATGATGTAATCGATCGCTTTCTTATCTTTCCGCTTCCTCGGTTTGCTACTCATGTCCTTCACATAGAAAACCTGAGCGACATCTTTCGCTAGGACGAATGGTTCGTCAAGGTAACCAAGATTGTTGAAATCCACCATTGTCATTCCGTATTGCTGGTCCACCTTTACCCCACCTCCTCGTTAGCTTGAACCATTTGCACCGAACAAAGGGACCTTAAAGGAGGGTCCATAGTCAAGTTCCCATATCTCCTCTATGTAACCATAATATGTGACCTTTTGCCCATTCTCGGTTGTCTGCATCAAAGCGGACACCACTGCTTTGGTTGGTGCTCTTTTATCTTGGGCGATCGTAAAATGTATTCCCATTTATCTCGCACTTTGGAAAGTCGTTATAGTCGAAGATGGTGTCTTGGCCAACATGTACAATTGATCTACAACATCATTGTCATTCATTAAATGTTTTCAACCAACCGCCGAAAGTCTCCATGTGGGCCTTCCTAATCCAGATTCAGCTTCCCGGGTTGTCCGAAAGTAAAATATTCTTGTGTTTCTCAAAGCACGGAGCCACTGTTGGAATTGGTCAAGACAAAGGTGGTGTGCTTCAATCGAGAATGGCCGTCCATACATATCGTTGATTTCCTTCCGATCGTGTTTTTCCACTTAGTCTCCCCTCGTGCCGCGATCGAGGAAGACCAATCGGCTTAAGGTCGAACAAAGTCAACACAAAACTCAATTACCTCCTCATTTCCATAGCCCTTGGCGATGCTTCCTTCTCGCCTAGCACGGTTACTTAACATATTTCTTTAATACTCCCATGAACCTCTCAAGGGGAACATATTGTGTAGAAATACAGACCGAGAACGGAAATCTCTTCGACTAGGTGAACCAGGAGGTGCGCCATAATATTGAAGAAGGATGGCGGAACACCAACTCGAACCGACAAGACATTGGATCACATCGCTCAGAACCGTGGTAGAACTTCCGGATTGATTACCTTCGAGAGATTGCATTGAGGAATGCACATAGCTTCACAATGGCTAATCGAACATTTTCCGCAGGAGCCCCTCAAAGCAATCGGAAGCAATTGCGCCATAATCACGTGGCGTCGTGAGACTTCGTGTTTTGGAACTTTTTCTCCGCCATGTTTATTATTCCCTTTATATTGGACGAGAATCCAGACGGGACCTTCATACCGCTCGGGCATTCAAAAAGATGACCTTCTTTCTTTGGTCGAGCGTAGCTGGCACGACCTTTAAACCATTCCGGATGCCGGTCATCGTGGTCTTTCAAACGTTGCTGGTCCCGCCGTGCTTCCTTTGTATCATTTGTCTTCCCATACACGCCCAAGAAGCTTAGGAGGTTCACGCAAATATTCTTCGTAACGTGCATCACGCCGATTGCAGAGCGGACATCTAGGACTTTCCAATATTCTAGCTCCCGAATATAGATTTCTTCTTCCACATGGCTGCGTGCGTCGCCTCCCTTCGAACTGATTGTCCGCCAGACCCTTTCCAAAGATGACTTTCAAATCCTTGACCATATCAAATACTCAAGACTAAGCAGTGCTCCGCAGCTTCGCCGGTGATCTGCCTTGCCGTCGTAATGCTTGCCTTTCTTTCATCGATGAATTTTCGAAGAAATCGACGATGCCCAAGGTACACGCTCTTCTTACAATTTGGCAAATGTACACTTTCGGTCTCATGTAAGCAAGCGTGCATGCATTGTATCCCTTATTTGACAGTCCCGAAGGTTACTAAGAGCAGGCCAATCGCTGATGGTTACGAAAAGCAACGCCAGAGGTCAAATTCTCTTGTTTGTGCTCATCCCACACACGGACACCACCCCACAGCTGTAAAAGTTCATCAACTAATGGCCTTAGGTACACATCGATGTCGCTGCCGGGTTGCTTCGACCTTGGATGAGCACCGCATCATAATGAACTTCCGCTTCATGCACAACCAAGGAGGAAGGTTGTAGATGCATAGAGTCACGGGCCAGTGCTATGGCTGGAGCTCGCCGCCAAAAGGATTCATGCCATCCGCATTTAGAGCAAATCTTATGTTCCTTGCGCCACCTGCAAAATCTCGAACCATCCGTCGATCTTTCTCCATTATGCTCCATCTGCGGTGTGTCTCAACTCCCCGTCCGACTTACGCTCCTCTTTGTGCCATCGCAACAACTTGGCATGCTCTTTGTTCATGAACAGACGCTTCAACCGTGGTATTATAGGAGCATACCACATCACCTTGGCGGAACCTCTTCCGGGTTTCGCCCTCAACATCGCTACCGTGGTCATCGCCTCGATCTTATAACGCAATGCAAGGTGCATACCGGCATTCATTCAAATTCTCGATTCATCATGTAGAGGATGCGATCGTTGATGCATGCATGTATCTTCGTAACCTCTAAACCTAGAGGGCGTATAACCTTCTTTGCTTCAGACGCATCAAGGGCAACTCGTTATCCTTTGAAACATATTCTTCAACATTTTCAGAAGTTTTCAAATGCCGAGTCAGCTACACCTGCCTCGCCTTCCATTTCAGCAAATCCAGCAGTGCAGCCCAGCTTTTTCGACCATCATCGATCCGGTACAGCGCCTTCAGGATCCTCTAACATGCGATCCAAATTCTCCTCTCCTTTTCGGTTTCAGCGCCTCCGTGCATCAAGAATGGTCCCACCAAGATCATCAACGGATCATCACGCGCCTCTTCTTCACCTTCCCTTCACCTTCAAAGATCCTCCATGAAAGTATCACCAAATGAGCAAGATAGCTTTCATCGATGAAATCATCCCCTTCTTCATCTTCTTCCATTATAACCCCTCTTTCTCCATGCTTGGTCCAACAATTATAGCTTGGCATGAAACCCTTCTGAAGCAGATGCATGTGAACAACTCTTGAGGAAGAGTAACCCTTCTCATTCTTACAGATAACACATGGACAGATAACAAAACCCCCCCGCTTGTTCGCATTAGCCACTACGAGGAAATCTTTCAAACCCGTAGTGAACTCGCCGGAGAGTCGGTTATCAGACATCCATTGCCGATTCATCTGCATTATTATAATATAAAATATATAATTAATCATCATGCATTTGTTATGAACTACACACATGCATATTGACACATCAAAGGTTCATCAAGTTGCTAACCGCGATCAAGAGTGTGGCTCCAACACTTCATGTCATGTTTGTTTCATGCTCTTGGGGCATTTCATCAAACACCTTATGTGCATAAGAGGAACCAAAAGCAAACCTACACCCACTTGTGAAGAGAATGGCTCCAAAATGGCTAAGTGTTGGCTGCTGGATGGGTATATATAGGGAGGGATTTTAGTCGCGGTTGGCCCGGCAAACCATGACTAAAGGTGCCGAAGGCCTTTAGTCGCGGTTGTCCCGCCAACCGCGACTAAAGCCCTCACGCACCACTGGCCACCGAGCGCCTTGGGCCCAGCCTTTGGTCGCGGTTCACCTCCAGAACAGCGACTAAAGGTCCCATTGGTCGCGGTTCCTACAGCTTCGCGACTTATGGGGCTGGACGGAAAGCCTGTTTTTCCACTAGTGTAGATTGCACCGAACCGAGTCGATGGCTACTACTAGTCCTATTCAATTACGTACATGCAAATCCTATTAGGTGACTGTCACGTATCCTATCCGGACACCTGCGTACACACGTACGGGAGAAACCCACGTCGAGTTTAACTCCAACAAACTAGTATTATTTATGTTCTTATTAAACGTGTAAAGCACAATTTTGTGAGTTCCTCATGGCGGTTGGTTATGATTCATATTCATGTGGCCCACGCCCAACTAAAGTGAGAAAATGTTTCACAGCATAAGAATATTTGGAGAAATCATAAATAAATAAAAACTTACATATTTTTTAAACTTAAACTTACATTTTTACTAGCGGCAACTGCATCATTGGCGAAGGCGATGAAGTATCAGGGGTATATGCTTGGTACAGTCTTCTCCTCTTACCGTAGTCATAAATTCCACTGGCATGTCCTTGAGGACCATCTGTTGGAGTGAGGTCAAATTTTGGAATCCTGCTGGAACAACGAGCATACTTTTCAGACCAATGAGCTGCATATAATTAAGGATCGGCATGGTCCCAGCCTCCACTTCGATGCAACTGAGCAGCTCCATGTCAGCTAAGTACGCCGAGCTTTGGAAACCAACCTGTCCCGAAAGTCATGATCTCCCCTCATAGACTCTCAGAAGGTGAAGTTCAACCAAAAGCGATAAGTGTGCAAATGAAGGAATTGGATCTGCTTGCAACCTGACCACCCCATGCGAGGTCTCGAAGTTTTCAAACCGCTGAATATCGTTGGGATAACACCTCCTTGCAACTTGCCTTTCAGGTAAAAGTATTCCAGATTTGGCAGAGGATCTAAGTTTTCCATATCAAGAACTTCTTCCTTGGCATGAGAGATTATATCAAGATTAGAAAGGTGCACCAATATTGTGATGGAGGTCCACAATTCCTTAATGTGCTCACTCTTGACTTTTGTTATTCCAAGTTTTCGGAGTAACGTCAAGTTGCAAAGATTGACGACTAAATCGTTGTTTGCTTCCAAATATCCTAGTTCTTGCATATCCTTCAGAAGACAAATTCCGGGATATACTTTAGCACCTTGATATGTATCAAATATTCTTGCATCATAATCATGGATGACACAAATTTGCAGAAATCGGAGCTCACCACTTCTTTATTTCGGTGGCGCCCACTACACGAGTTACCCGAAGATCTAGCATCTGTAGCTTGGTCAACTTACACAATTCTTTGGGAACCACTTCCAGATTTGTGCAAGACAAATCAAGGTAGTGCAAATTGAACAGAGTGGTCACAACATCTGGGAGCTTCGTTATCTCTGCGAATTGTAAGGACAAGACTCTTAGCAATCTAAAATTTCCAGTAGCAGTTTCTACCCAGGAGGATGAAACTCTACGATCGAACAGAATGAAGGACCGTATCTTTTCTCTATTGAATTCATGCTCCAGCCAACTCATCCAAAAGTCCAAACCGATGGAGGGAGGTGGGCAATATATTTCAACACTCCCCCTCACGTCTAGGCTATTTTAGTCCTTAGACGTGGGATTGATGTAGGCCGCAGAATCGTTTTATTTAATACTGCGTTGGCACGGTCTTGAACACAAGACCTCTTGACTCGTATACCATATTGAATTCATGCTCCAGCCAACTCATCCAAAAGTCCGAACTGATGGAAGAGACTAGGCAGCACATTATACGTCAACACTCCCCCTCACGTGTGGTTTCCTCAGGCCTAAACGTGGACCGAAAGTGGGCTGCAATTTTAATTGCGCCAGCCGGGTCTTGAACTCGAGACCTCTTGGCTCTGATACCATATTGAATTCATGCTCCAGCCAACTCATCCAAAAGTCCGAACTGATGGAGGGAGGTGGGCAATATATTTCAACATTCTCCACCATCAAGAGTATCTTCAATGTTGTCGTGTTTCAGTACTGAAACACGTCGTGCTTCTCTGCTGTGCATTGCATCACGAGAGTTATCCAGAAGAAGAGAAAATTTCCCACTTGCACACTTGCTTACAACTATATCCCTTACAAGGTCATGCAATTGCAATGTCTGGGCCATACCATCAGCATCCCTCTGAACCACTTGAAGAAGCGAACGTTGAGCAATTTCATTGAGATACTCATTCCCTACTTCCTCCATAGTTATGCTTGGCCCCCTTTCTTCTATGAAGCCTTCAGCTATCCATAACCGAATAAGCTCATCTCTTCGAATCTCGTAGTCTTCAGGAAATATACCACAATATAGAAAGCAGTTCTTCAGATTTCCTGGTAAATAGTTGATGCTAAGGTCCAGGGCATTCCTCACGGAGCTGAGCTCTGCATTGTTACCTATCTGCCAATCTAGCTGATGATAGAAGCATTTCCATTCATTTTCAGATAGCCTCTTGCGCATCAGCAAACTTCCAATGGCAACAATAGCTAGTGGCAACCCTTCACACTTGTCCACAATCTTTTCTGCCCAACAAATGAGACTTTCAGGACATATTTGCCCTTCTTCTCTTGGAAAGGCTTTTCTACGGAAGAGATCCCATGCTTCTTCCTTCCCAAGAATTTTAAGTTGAATGCAGTGCTCATCATCAGCTAATGAAGCAACATCTTCATTTCTTGTTGTTATGATGATCCTGCTTCCTTTGTTGCTTATACCCAGTGCCTGATTTAATAATTCCCACGCATCTCGACTCCATATGTCGTCCAAGACAATCAAATACCTTTTGTCCTGCAAGAAGTTCGTTAGTGTTTGCACCAAGCTTGCACCATCGGTGGTGTCAACCTGACAAGGGATGTCCTTTTCCTTCGCCTGGAACTGCTTTAATATTTCCCTCAACAGATGTCCAATGTTGTAACTTTGAGAAACTACAATCCATGCAGAACAGTTAAAATTCTGCTTAATTTCATCCTTTTTATAGACCTGACGGACAAGAGTCGTTTTGCCTAAACCACCCATACCACAGACAGAGACGATTGTTCGTTCTTCTTGCCCATGTATCAACTGTTGTACAAGCCATGATGTTTCTTTTTCAATCCCGACCACCTCATCCTCGATGTTTATACATGTTGAGTCCAGAGCTTGTTCCAGCTGACCGTTCTGGCTTGTGTGGCTAACTTCGCCTTCTACACTGATTGTGATGCCATAACGATCTCTCATGCTTGTGAGCTTCGAAAGGCGGACCTCAATCTGCTTAAGTTGTTCAGTAATGCTTCGCCAACCACCCACATGTTTGGAACGACGCCATAGTTTCTTCAGTGAACTACTACCTTCTGTATTTGATTGTCCAAGCAGGTATTCATACCCGTCAATTACATCCTCAGCATCATGTGCAACCTTCTTTACCTCATCAAGCCAGGCATCAAAAGCCAAACTACATGATGACCGCATCGTTACTTGCATGAGAAAAGCTTTCATTACTGTAAATTCAGTCTCAATCTGCCTCATGTTGTTCTCAGCTTCAAGTAAATCTGATGCTTCTTTTCCTAACCGCGAGCCTATTGCATTTACAGCATCTCGCCCCAAACTAGCAGCAATTTTCCCAAGCACTACGTAAACCAAAGCCTCTGCCATCTTTTCTTTATAGACTCTGGAATACCTTGCTAAGCTTCTTCCGAGTTAAATGCAGTAATGTTCTATGTCGCCATCAAATCCTATCATAGTTGAAAAAGAACATTAGTTTAATACAAGTAGCACGATCAATGTAAATGCTACATGTATAGCATGCAAAATTAGCATATGAAATTGTCAAGTTTGCATTTAGTTGGTATCTGTCGGGCATAATTTTTCTAGTTTTAGGTTGTGAAATAGTACTAACAGTACATTTAACAGAATTACATCATGATTAGAGAATGTGGGAGGCAAAGTGCATCATTATCAAAGTCTTTTTTCCTCACTATATTTGGTTAAACAAAAATCCCGGGTGCCTAGAACAGGATAGTTACTACCACAGGTAATGTCTGAAATAGAAAACCTGGCAACTCTGTTTTGTGAGCTTATGTTTTCAATAATCTAGCATCTCCGGGCCATGCTAGTAGATAGACGTTTTTGCAGAAAGATGGCGTGTCCTAGTTCATTTGCCACTACATAAATTGGCCGAGGCTGGCCCAGCAAAACAAGATGGGCAATATACTAGCCATGTGATCCTTAACCTTGCAAATCTAGCCGAGTTTCACTTGTCTCTTTAGCTTAGATCTGAAGCAAGCGAGAGTAAAATATGTACGACAAAATAGGGAAACTTGTAATCTAGAGCAGTCAGCTAAGTTAAACAAACACAGAACGAACAAGCGAGTAAGAAATGCCAAACCTTCAAGAACGGAAATTCGGGAAGCAAATTTCAGAGTGATCCTTGCCAGGACGATTGCAGAGGAAGACATCATATCACACCAGCTAAGGACGACGCCATCGCCTCGGATTTCTTGTGAGAGCAGCCTTGCTAGCTAGAGAAAGAACGTCAGTATAGCTCCTGCATTTCCAGCCATTTTGTGTGGTCCGCTGGTCCTCCCTTGGAACCACACCCATTCTTCTCTAGTCAAGTCAAACTAAAAAAAAAGTTGATTTTTTTTTTGGAAAAGGCGATGTACCCAGCCTCTGCATCAGAAAGATGCATACGGCTCGTATTATTAAAAGGATAGTCTAGTAGCAAAGTGTCGAAAGGTCATAGTACAAACATAAACAAAATCTCTAAAGATGAAAAGCCCAAAGCCACAACCGGCTGGCAAAACAATAGGATCACTACATGTCTATCCTATTACATGACCGCCATCCAAACCGGTTGAAAATATCCCGAGCTACCATCTCCCATCGGGTAGACGCAGTAACCAAACGCTCCCTGGCCTCCGTCGGAGTGAGTAGCGGCCACATACGGATGAACGCCGTGGCCCTGAAGATAACCTGCAAAAAGTGAATGGTTGTTGATCGGTTAAAGACTAAGTCATTTCTGCAGTTCCATATTGCCCACAAAAGTGCACAAACGCCAACCCGAATGTGTCTTGCAGTGTCAGAATCCACCCCATCGAGCCATGTTCCAAATAACATGCTAATAGAGGTGGGCTGATTAATATTAAACGCAATATGAACCGACCGCCAGAGAATCTTAGCCAACGGACAATTGAGAAAGAGGTGTTTGATGTTTTCGTTATGATCACAAAAGCTACATCTAGACGAGCCCACCCAATTACGTTTTGCAAGGTTATTCTTAGTCAAAATGACTTGTTTATGCACAAACTACATAAACACTTTGATACGTAAGGGTACAAAAAAAAGTTGATGTCCAGCATTAATGTGATAACATGAAACAGCTCATCATGACAGAGATCATTGGCTGTTGTAGGGACAATCACTGTTGCAACTTAATACCTTGACAGGAGCAGGTATTTATGCAACGAGTTCGCTAATTGACTAATTCAAGAACACGAGACAGCTCATCACGATAGAGATCATTGATTTTTTGAGAGGCAGTCCTTGTTTCAATTGTTAACTCAAAACTAAATATGCTTGACCCATCAAAGTAGAAACTCTCTGAAACAGTTAAATCAAACGTAGTTAAACCATTTTTAAATACAGTGTATCAATGTTAGTATTTGGTTGGCATGGTAAATGAACTAAGCGCCATTCTCGTGTGTTAAGAGCTCAGGTATTGTTGCATCGATTTTTTTACCATTTTATCTAAAACGAAGTTGGAATTTTCTTTTAGCGGTACGCAACGTGGCTAACAATAGTGAGGTGTTGTATGGCAACTTTATCAACCCACGAGCTGTGCATGTCCAATATTCAATAAATTTTACATAAGCGCCCATGTGTGTCGTTGTGTGTATCTGTCGGTTATAGTGAGTTGAATGTTTCTAAAAAGAATATTTTATAGAATTCTGTTTCTAAGTAAAAATACTACCTCCATCTCAAAATGTAAAATGTTTTTGTAGGCTAAGCTAGGCTACAAAACGTGTTATATTTTGAGACGGTGGAAGTACTATTTACTCCTGATCTCAAAGCATTTTGACAGATGTGCACTGAAACTTTTAGTTATTTTGAATATCTAAATATCTAAATCAATAAATGAAAATCACATCTATAGATTTTTTTATAAATAAGTTACATAAGGAAAAAATTAATAGGATTTTATAGTTAGATGAAACTAAAAAAAATATTCATGCGCAAAGTATCGTATTTCTTTTACGAAAACACTAACGCCCACACGTGTGGGCGTTTACATTTTGTTCACGCTCGTGGATCCGCGTCTGTTTGTGAATGCACGAATCTTGGCATGTTTGTGGTGCCATGTAGGACTGAGCTGGTGTGTGGCATTTGTTGGCGCCGCTCCTCTCGCAGCGCCACTCTTCTTCTACCTTGGTACTGCCTCGCACAGCTCTCTCTTCTCTGTTGGTTGTTTCACACAACACAAACGACCAGAACACACACACACACACACACACACACTTCACCAAGGAAGAGGAACGCATTCACTTTGCCAAAGGGACTTCCTCGGTGAGCACATGGTGGCTACATGTTTCTTACCCAGCCCTCACGGCCTCACTTCATTCATCTGCTCAACACATATATATACACCGGGCTGGCTCACACACACTCTAACCCATACTCCACTCGGGCCACTAAACCCACTAACTCATGCACTCACCTAGCTACATGCAGCTGCTAGTCTACTTGACCGAATCACTCGGCAACATCCCAACTAAGTCACGCATGGCCCTATCTCTCTCCTAGAATCTCTCTAGGTGTGCATCACCGGCTAACAACTTATGCATGCATGCTGACTACTTCTAGATTTATCCTAAGAATGCACGTATTGCTCTCCAACTGTCTAACTACCTTGGCCAAATCACTCGGCCACTTAACAAATCCTGACGACCTAATACTAACGTGACATGCACACTTGCATGTATGCAACACATGTCAAGATTAATTCTAACATTTTCCCTCCTAATCTTGACATGGTGGCTCACCAAAGTTGTCATGGATGACGCTTTCACAGCATCGAGCTCCACTCCATCTCGTCATCACGGACGCTTTCACAGCGTCAGTCACGCGCACCTTCTCGTCGATGACGCCATCGCAGCGCCGAACTCGACATCACCATCATGGTGTCCACCATACCATCGCAGCAGCGATCACCACACCGTCTTGTCGCAGCATCACACCGCAACTTTTGTTGGCTTCGCACCAACTTGCCATGATGATGATGACATTGCACCACAGCTGTCGGCATCACACTGACTCTCCTTCAACGGCATCGCACCGTCATCGTGGCAGCATCGCACCGCCGTCTCCTCTTGCGGCATCGCACCGCAGCCATGTGTTCGTGTGACGTCACACTGCCAAACACCTTCTTGTCGTGGACGACGCCGTCGCAGCGCCAACCACCCGTCGTGGACATCTTGTCGTGATGACGCCCTCGCGACGCCGACCACCACACCATCATCATCTTGCGCATCGCACCGCATCGCCACCAGCGCATCGCGCCGCCAACGACCTCCACCTTGCGCCGACGCCCTCCACGCCACATGGAGTAGGCCGCCGCCGCTGCGCCTCCGGATCGACAAGGCTCTGATGCCAATTGTTGGCGCCGCTCCTCTCACAGCGCCACTCTTCTTCTACCTTGGTACTGCCTCGCACAGCTCTCTCTTCTCTGTTGGTTGTTTCACACAACACAAACGACCAGAACACACACACACACACACACACACACACTTCACCAAGGAAGAGGAACGCATTCACTTTGCCAAAGGGACTTCCTCGGTGAGCACATGGTGGCTACATGTTTCTTACCCAGCCCTCACGGCCTCACTTCATTCATCTGCTCAACACATATATATACACCGGGCTGGCTCACACACACTCTAACCCAGTCTCCACTCGGGCCACTAAACCCACTAACTCATGCACTCACCTAGCTACATGCAGCTGCTAGTCTACTTGACCGAATCACTCGGCAACATCCCAACTAAGTCACGCATGGCCCTATCTCTCCTAGAATCTCTAGGTGTGCATCACCGGCTAACAACTTATGCATGCATGCTGACTACTTCTAGATTTATCCTAAGAATGCACGTATTGCTCTCCAACTGTCTAACTACCTTGGCCAAATCACTCGGCCACTTAACAAATCCTGACGACCTAATACTAACGTGACATGCACACTTGCATGTATGCAACACATGTCAAGATTAATTCTAACAGCATTCATCCGGTCGCCCACACGCCTGTTTCACCACATGGAGGGACCGTGTGTGGCTGCTACCAGTTCGCCCACACGCACAGTTTTTATTCACAAGACAAGGGCTGATGTGTGGACATTTGCCATCTCGCCCACACGCCCATCTCCTCTCTCCACACCCAAGCTACCAGTTGCCATGTGTTTTGCAGTGTATATGGCAACTGCCCCTAGCGTGCTTGTAAGCAGATGTCAACTCTTTTTTTTTTACCCGAACATGTCAGTTGCCATGTGTTTTGCAGTGTACACGGCAACTGCCCTAGTGTGCTTGTAAGCAGATGGCAACTCTCTCTTTAACCGAACATGTTGTTTTGCCATGTCTCTTTGTAGCGCTACACGGCAACTGCCTAGTGTTAGTACGTAGGTGGCAACTCCTAAGGTTTTCAAATCATGGCAACTGTAGTAAACCAAACCATACATGGCAACTGCTTAGTGTTAGTAGGTGGCAACCACTAAAGTTTTCAAATCATGCCAACTATAGTAAATCAAACCATACATGACAACAGCTGCAGTTGTCCTAAATGGCATCTGGCACTTGACCTGAGATGGCAACTGCAGTTGAGCAACCATGGCAACTGTAGTTGTTTGACATGGCAACTGTAGTTCAGCGACATGGCAACTGCAGTTAAACGGACATTGAAGAGGGTCCGGACATGGCAACTGCGGGGACGCGTGGTAACTGTCATGCGGGGCGTGCGGGACTGTGAGGTAGGTGGCTGAGAGAGGTCGTGTGGGCCTTATGCATTTTGCCCACACGTAGGCATGTGAGAGAGACCGCAAGGAAAAAAATGAGGCGTGTGGGCGCTAGTTATTTTGCCCATACGTAGGCATGTGAGAGGGACCGCAAGGAAAAAAATGAGGCGTGTGGGCGCTAGTTATTTTGCCCACACGTAGGCATGTGGGCTGGTCCCCTTAGACACCACATAAAACATGTGGGCAGATCTCTTAACGCCCACACGTGTGGCAGTTATCGCCGCCCTTCTTTAACAGGAGTGTGGCTGGGACGTTTTGTGCTTTTGGCCCATCTTGTTCTTCTCATCAGCATATTTTCTTCCTTGAGCCTGAGCAAATTGATCTTTGGGTTTTACAGTACCATTTCCCTAGTACATCGTTTTAGGATAGAGCAATTTAATCACCCAAACGAGATATGCAATATAAGAAACGGAAACTCGCTAATCATATACGCAAACAGTCTTTGAGGGCACCCAAAAAAAAAGCAAATAAAAAAATGGCAATTACCTCTGCCTCCAAATGTAAGCAGCCTCTTCTCAGTCACGGTACCAGAATGTCCACAACTTGGAGGTGGGACAGATCCAGTAATTGATGACCCTGTCTGCTCAAGTGACACGATCCAGCGGATGATGATTAATGAAATGAATAAACAAGAATCCAATTCTCAATATAGGTTGAATAAAGGGAGCTGCTGGCAGCTCACTTTTGTTCATGATATGTATACATCAGACAACCACCTTTTTCCATCCCAACGACCACACCTGAAAAATTATGACCACCTACCAAATAGAAGAAGAAAAAATGGAATTTCCTTCAGAAGTGATGAAACATTGACGCGAGAAAGTTCTATTATTAAATATTCCTTCGCTCGAAATACTCGTCATTGAAATGTTCTAGATACATCTATTTTGATGACAAATAATTCCGAACGGAGGGAGTAGAATGAAAAATCAATGTCTGTAACCGGCCTCCTAGGAGGGCTGTAACCTTAAACTCTCTCTTTGCGTTTTCTCAAAAACAAAAATACATACATGCATGGCACTTTTTCTATTTCCTATGGCTGAATCAGAAGCGAACTCTCGCGGTGTTTCCTATGGCTGGATCAGAAGCAAACTCTCGCGGTGAGGGCAAATCAACAAAGCCAGCCATCTCTGACGATTGCCATATGTCTAAACAGTACTCCCTCTGTAAACTACTAATATAAGAGCGTTTACATCACTACTTTAGTGTTCTAAATGCTCTTATATTAGTTTACGGAGGGAGCACAGAAGAAGAAAAGAAGAACCATGATAGGCATTAGTGCTTAGTGGTTGTGGATACCGCAATATAATTGGAAACAGAGCAGGGGACTGACCTGAACGACCACTGAAGATGAACATGTGGAAGGCCTGCCTGCCTGCAGATCCTAGCCATTACTGGTGCATTCTGGCCTGTACGACGACGGCTCGTTCTCTGTAACGCGGATCACATACATAAGTTTAACCAACTCACTGCATCGCTCCTCTGATGGAACAGCGAGTAATGGCTAGCTCTAGCTGAGGGAAAATCGCGTGGTTTTAGGCGGCTAAGGTGGGGATTCAGTGGAGATCAACGGGGCGGCGGCGAGGTGGATCGGAAGGATTGGGTTGTGGGAGTTACCAGCGACGCGAGGGGCGAGGATTTGGCCGCCGAAGTAGGCTCTCGCCCAATGCATCTCCATCTCCATCTCCATCTGCTTCGGCCCGCTGCTGAACCATCATCATCCCCAGTCTCCCCGTCTACGCCCTTGCTCTGCTCCTGAATTCTGAGGTCCTTGGCAATGACAAGCGGCCCACAACTTGCTCGACGAAATGCCCCAGCAGACGAGGAGGAAGAGGATTGAGAGATGTGTTTTTCTTTCCGAAATAAAACACTACGATTCCATAGATCACACAGGTCCAGCCAAAGCGCCGGCTAGACGAACGTTTACATCATCCGGGAGATCCTCAGACCAGGTATGGTTGCCCTAACTACCTGATGCCGGGCACCAAATGCAGCTAAAGCATGCGCTAACTTATTACAAGCCCTCGGGCCAAACGAAAATGTAATACTGTTGTAGCTGTTTAGCAACATGAAATTCCATACTTGTACATTTCTTTCGCTGAACATCAACTGTTATCCCAGCTGGATCTAACGAATACGTCGAACTATGTGGAGATGACACGATCAGATGAGATTGGTGCAACGATCGAGCACTCTCTGATCGCATGGCACTGAGCTTGAACACACTTGAACCACGTTCGCGAGTCATCGGAACGTTAGGCAAGTGCATCGGACCGTCGAATTGCAATCCTTAAGTGTCGCACGAGGCATATACTCTCCGATACACTGAGTTCTACACGTGCCTGGCTCGTGAACGTATGCACTAGAAGGTGTATGGCAGAGAACTGCGTAGACTTTGCGAGAAGTGACATCAGCAGTTTCGGATTGAACTGTCGAGCTATATAAGTTACGCGAGAAGTGCTCTGTATGGCAATGTCAGAGAAGAGTGGTCGACTGCCTGACGTCAGTGTGGAATGTGAAGGCAACGAAGAGATGTCAGTGCTATATCGGAAGAGCTGAAGGAGTCTTCCAGATGTCAAGCGATCCGCTCAGATCATCAAAGTTGCCAGGATCCAGAGAGTTCAAGCGGGTTTGTTACGCAAGAAGTCATGCTTCAAATCAGTGAAAGAGAGTTCAAGAGATCTCAAAGAGTCTGATCAAGACGCGGTTTCTACAAGTCGACCATGAGAGTGGAAAATCGGTTGAGCGATACAGGCGCACAATGTAGGATCTCATGGTTTACGAGGCAGGGCAGGTGAAGGCGAGATACCAACACATGTAGGATCAAGCCACGGCGATCTTCGCAATGGGCGAAGAGTGAGACACAAGATACTGTCACGATCCACGACGTGTCTACGAAGAGCGGATGTCCAAGCAAAAACGTCGAATGACACGCATACCGATGCTCAACGATCACATCGATCACGTTTTCCTAACCAAGTGTGCCGAGAAGCCTCGTACGATTAGAGCTCCCAAGACACATCGAACCAGAGAGAGCACTCAGAGCACTACTCGAGTCCACTCGGTACTCAGATGATAGGAACTCAAGGTAACGTGGCGAAGAGCGGATGAAAGATGATGATGGCGAGATAGGCAACGATGAGTCAACAGCAGCTGTGATGGAACACAGATTGTACACGAGCACAAGGTGCATACGCAAGCAACGCGTTGAACAAGAGCATCAAGAGCCAAGAGTCACCTTCTGCAAGACCTCAACGTAAGGTTCAGCTACAAGGAAGTTCGGCTTCAGCATGGATCAATCCTGCTTGCTCGCATCAGAGGAGATGATCCAAGTCTGGAACGTCATCGAGGCCAGCGATGAGGCAAGACAATGGTCATGAGAGCACTACGTTGGAGCAAGCGATTGGAGCAACCAACCAAGTGAAGGTTTACGGGTTAAGCAACGCGAGACGGTTCAATGGGCAGAAGACAATACGCATGACAAGGAGCAACGCTAAGGAAGTTGACTAGAAAGTTGCACGGTTAGATTCCTAGTAAGAAGACAGGTTTAGCATGAAGCGATCTGGATTATCAGCTATACTGGGCATCGTAGGAAAGTCGGACATCCAAGCATGCTTTCTTTAGTGTGCATAGACTGAGGCTTAACGTCATGAGTGTCACTTGCGACTGCGATAGAAGATAGCATCGCAGGAACATGCACATGAAGCACAATGGGAAGAAGCGAATTTGCAAGCATGGTGCGAATATGACATTGATGCAGATGGCAGCAAGATGGAACACAGTCTGATGCATAGTATCCTGGCACAGTTCAATGGAGCAGATCATCGACAAACGCTGTCCATGGATTCTCATGGAAGGACAAGTCTAGGCAGCACGCGTAGCAGTAGGCGAAGTTTACTCAAGAGCAAGAATTTGCTGAGACTTTTGGGGAGAAGCTGTCTCGGCGGTCTATCTTCTCAATCGGCTCCAACGAAGGCGGTTTCGCAAGACTCAGATGAAGCAATTTCTGGACGTAAGTCGAATGTGTCTCATCTACTGAACGCTCGGTGTGTGGCGATGTGAAGACGGGCGGAGCTGCATCTCTCAAAGCTTGCTAATCAAGCACCAAGATGGTGTTCATCGGATACGAGAGGAGTTCGCACCAAGGCATACCGCTTTCTACGATCCACAAACCAAGCGCCCACGGATTTCACGCGATGTCGTGTTTGCGTAAAACCAAGCGGAATTGGAGCACAAAGAGCCAACGATGCTCCAAATGGTAACATATTCACGCTTGAATTTCCAACCGATGATGATGCAAGGAAGACGCCCGGTGGTTGGCAAGACGCCCAACCAAGGTGACCACAATGGTAGTGATCATCATGGTGCCGACATCGACGACGACGCCGCATGGGTCGCAAGGTGATAGCGACAACAACATGCACGACACAAAGCGGAGATCTCGATAATGAGGCGATAGTGATGATGACAAACAAGATGATGGTCACGATCACGATGACTACGCCAACGACGCTGATGCCAACAACCCGGCATCTACCACACTCGAGACTCAACCGTCTTTCTCAAGTGCATCGACGCCGACACAATTTGTGTCGCCTCTTCGCATAGCCACGACGGATTCTTCGGGCCTCGCCGCCATAAGCCCCTCAAGAAAGTCTATAAGCACGCAAAGCCGCTACACTCGAGTATTCCGATTTGTGTTTACTCAGATTTGAGGAGTCGGCAAACTTCGTAGAGGCGAGCAAAAATTCAAGCTGGATGCACACCATGGATGAGGAGATGAAATCAATCGAGAGCAATGGCACGTGGACTTTGGTAACCCGACCTTCAAACCAAAACGCCATAGGTTTGAAGTGGGTTTACAAGTTAAAGGACACAAAGGGTGCCATTGTGAAGTACAAAGCAAGACTCACTGCAAAGGGACTACGACAACGCCAAGGAGTTGACTATGAGGAGGTGTTTGCACCCGCTGCTCGAATCGAGACGGTGAGAGTGCTCCTAGCTTTAGCAGCACAAGAGGATTGGAAGGTTCATCATATGGATGTCAAATCCGCTTTCCTCAACGGCGACCTCAAAGAAGAAGTGTGATGGAACAACCCTCGATTCGAGAAGAAAGGCGAAGAAGGGAAAGTTTACAAGCTCAAGAAGGCACTTTACGGGTTGAAGCAAGCGCCAAGAGCTTGGAACGCAAAGTTAGACGAAGTTTGATCTCGCTCGGGTTCAAGAGATGTCCCCTCGAGCACGCCGGTTCTATACAAAGAACTCCAAAGGATCAAACCTGCTAGTTGGAGTTTATGTCGATGATCTGATTATCACCGGAGATAGCGCTGAAATTGAACGCTTCAAAGGCGGATGAAGAAGAAGTTTAGCATGAGCGATCTGGGATTACTCAGCTATTACTTGGGCATCGAAGTGAAGCAAAGCTCCGAGAGATTTCCCTATGTCAATAAACTTACGCGTCAAGTTATTGGACAAGTGTGGCATGACAGATTGCTACGAGACACAAGCTCCAATGGACCAACGACACAAGTTGAGCAAGCGTAGCTCAAATCCGCCGGTGGACACCACAATGTATCGAGCGTTGTGGGCAGCCTAAGATATTTGGTGCATACCCGACCGACTTGGCTTATTCGGTCGGGATCGTGAGTCGCTTCATGGAGAATCCGACAACCCGAACACATGAGCGCCGGGTCAAGCAAATCTTGCGCTATGTGAAAGGCACCATTAATCTTGGCTGCACGCATCAAAGGAAATGAAGGATTGATCGCCGTGGATACTCGAGATAGCGACATGGCAGGTGATGTGGATGACCGGAAAGCACAACGGGCATGATATTCTATCTTGGCCCAAATCCTATCAGCTGGAATTCTCGTAGCAAAAGGTGGTTGCACTGTCTTCATGCGAGGAGAATACATAGCGGCAAGCACGGCGGCTTGTCAAGCGGTATGGCTGAGAAGACTCCTAGCTGATCTTACAAAGCAGGAGTGCGAGAGGTGTCATCAAGATTGACAATCAAGCTGCAATCTCATTGTGCAAAAATCCGGTTTATCACGAAAGGAGCAAGCACATAGATACCCGGTTCCACCACATCCGGGAGTGCATTGAGGAAGGGATGATCGAAGTTCAGCACGTGAACACGAAGGAGCAGCTTGCCGACATTCTCACGAAGTCCCTCGGTCGACGAGAAGTTCATCGAGATGAGGAAGAAAGTCGAATTAAAGCGGTGGAGACAAAGCAACCAGATTAAGGAGGTGAATGTAAGAATTAATCTAGTTGTAGTATTAGGTATAGTCACGTATTAGTCTAGAGTCCTAGTACTAGTCAGCTTTTGTTTTCACGTAGGTAAACCGGACTTGTGTACGAGTCGGGTTATGTCGTGTTGGCCGCCGCCGAGTCGGAGGCGTGTTGGACGTGGCTTATGTATCCTTTATATACCGAAGAAAGTAAACGAAAAGGTGCAAGTCGACGACCGCAAAAACTAGTTTTCTCTGTCTACGATTTGATCGCAAGTATCGCCGGCTACACACGCACGCCAAATCCATCGAGCTGCCTGCTAGCTTGCTTGCTAGCTGGTTGTACGTGCGCAGTATCTCCGCAGGTTTTAAGGGTTCAAACCAACAATTGGTATCAGAGCCTCGACGATCTACGATCTACGATGACGGACAGACGCCGAGTCGGTCAAGTCCGCAACGGCGATTCCAAGGCTAACAAGAAAGGCGATAATGTGAAGAAGGGCGGCAAGTCGGCGACAACGGTGGTGGCGGAACGGGCGGCGCTAACGTCAGCAAGATCGCAACATCCTCATCCAAGACCGATGCTCACCGACGCCAACTACGGCGTGTGGGCGGTGAAGATGAAGATCATTCTCCAACCCTTCGAGTGTGGGAGGCCATCACGGACGACGACGCCGACGAGGAGTGCGACGAAGGTGCCATAGCGCCATAGCCCGCCTGTGCCGGATTCCGTGGCCGATGACATTGGCGGAGTTCGAGACAGCAAGAGAGGCGGAACGCACTCAAAGAGATGAGGATCGAGAAGATCGCGTCACCAAGGCTCGGGCACAAGTGTCAAGCACCAATTTCACAAGTTGCAAATGGAGGAAACTGAATCGGTGAACGACTATGCCATGCGCCCGACTACATTGGTGGGAGAGATCCGCTTATGCAAAGCTCGAGGAGACCGAGATTGTGGAGAAGTTTTTCAGTTCGTGATCGACAAATTCACGTACATCATCGGCACGCCGAGCAGCTTTACGACATCGATTTACATGACCATAACGGAGGCGATCGGACGCTATGGACATGGGAAGAGAATGCTCGTGGTTGTCGGAAAGGCAAAGGAGGAGGTGGTGACCAACTCATGTACTCACGCGCAGATTGGGAGTCCCCAAGTAGCAAAGGAAGGCGCAACGCTGGCGAAGGCTCAAGCAACGCGGCGGGCGGACAAACCAAAGAAGGCAAAGGAAAAGGCAAGCCACAAGGTCGTAAGCGCACCGATCTAAAGAGCGAAGCCACGGAACTTGGATATGTCCGAGGTCAAGTGCTATAACCGCAACGAGATGGGTCACTTTGCAAAGGATTGTCCGAGCCTAACAAGCGGAGATCAAGGCAAATTTGGCGAAGCAGAAGACAAACGCCCGTGTCTTCTCGATGGTCAAGTTTGTGATCTCGTCCAAACAGCGGTTGTGAAACCAAACCGAAGGTGCTACTTCATGAGAAAAAGGTAACACCAAAGTTATCCGGGAGCCGTAGCGTGTCGTGGTATCTCGACACGGTGCCGTGAACTATATGACGGGTGCAAGGAGAAGTTCCTCGAGCTAGAATATGATGTTCAAGGCTCGGTCAAGTTCGGTGATGGTTCAAATGTGGAGATTTGCGGGCAAGGCTCTGTCCTCTTTGAGGGTCTCACAGGAGAACATCTCATACTCACCGGAGTATACTACATCCCACGGCTTCGAAACAACATCATCTCTGTCGGGAAACTTGACGAGAATGGATGCAAGGTGGATATCGAGAACGGAGTTATGACGATCTTCGACAACCTCCGAAACGTGCTAGCGCGCGTGAATCGCACGCTGAACAGTGCTCTATATCCTCAACCTTGATCAATCTCAACAGAGTGTTGGCTCGCCAAGAGTGATGATGATTCATGGTTATGGCATGCTAGATTTGGACACGCCAACTTCTATGCCTTGAAGAAGATGTCAAGATGGAGATGGTATCCGGGATGCCGCTTATCGACCATGTTGATCGAGTATGTGACGGTGCTTGGTTGGAAAACAGCACCGCAGACCGTTCCTGCTCCATCTACCTACCGCGCAAGTGATGCACTCGAGCTGCTCCATGGTGATCTATGTGGCCCTATCACCCCAAAGAACTCACGGAGGAAAGAAGTACTTCTTCCTTGTGGTAGATGACTACTCGAGATATATGTGGGTCGTACTCCACGATCTAAAGATGAGGCATTTGAAGCGCTCAAGAAGCTGAAGGCTGCAACGGAGATGGAACACAAGTTGAAGGTTCGCGCTCTACGGACAGATCGCGGAGGAGAGTTTACGCCAAACGAGTTCAACGACTCTTTGTGAGAAGATTGGCATAAAAGGTTCCTCACGGCACATTATACGCCGCAGTAGAACGGGGTTGTTGAAAGGCGCAACCGAACCGTCGTTGACATGGCGAGAAGTTTACTCAAGAGCAAGAATTTGCCAGGGACTTTTTGGGGAGAAGCTGTCTCGACGGCGGTCTATCTTCTCAATCGGGCTCCAACGAAGGCGGTTCTCGGCAAGACTCCGTATGAAGCAATTTACGGACGTAAGCCGAATGTGTCTCATCTACGAACGTTCGGGTGTGTGGCGCATGTGAAGACGGCGGAGCTGCATCTCTCAAAGCTTGCTAATCGAAGCACCAAGATGGTGTTCATCGGATACGAGAGGAGTTCCGGCACCAAGGCATACCGCTTCTACGATCCACAAACCAAGCGTCTACGGATTTCACGCGATGTCGTGTTTGCAGAAAACCAAGCGTGGAATTGGAGCACAGCAGCCAACGATGCTCCAAATGGTAACATATTCACGGTTGAATTTCCAACCGATGATGATGCAAGGAAGACGCCGGTGGTTGGCAAGACGCCCAACCAAGGTGACCACAATGGTAGTGATCATCATGGTGCCGACATCGACGACGACGCCGCATGGGTCGCAAGGTGATAGCGACAACAACATGCACGACACAAAGGAGATCTCGACAATGAGGCGATAGTGATGATGACAAACAAGATGATGGTCACGATCACGATGACTACGCCAACGACGCGGATGCCAACAACCCGGCATCTACCACACTCGAGACTCAACCGTTTTTCTCAAGTGCATCGACGCCGACACAATTTGTGTCGCCGCCTCGCAACCACGACGGATTCTTCCGGCCTCGCCGCCACTAAGCCCCTCAAGAAAGTCTACAAATCGCAGCCGCTTACACTCGAGTACTCCGATTTGTGTTTACTCGGAGTTGAGGAGCCGGCGAACCGTGAGAGGCGAGCAAAAGTTCAAGTTGGTTTGCGCCATGGATGAGGAGATGAAGGCAATCGAGAGCAATGGCACGTGGACTTTGGTAACCCGACCTCCAACCAAAAGGCCATAGGTTTGAAGTGGGTTTACAAGTTGAAGAAGGATACGAAGGGTGCCATTGTGAAGCACAAGGCAAGACTTCGTTGCAAAGGGCTACGTACAACGTCAAGGAGTTGACTATGAGGAGGTGTTTGCACCGGTTGCTCGAATCGAGACGGTGAGAGTGCTCCTAGCTTTGGCAGCACAAGAGGATTGGAAGGTTCATCATATGGATGTCAAATCCGCTTTCCTCAACGGCGACCTCAAAGAAGAAGTGTACGTGGAACAACCCCTCGATTACGAGAAGAAAGGCGAAGAAGGGAAAGTTTACAAGCTCAAGAAGGCACTTTACGGGTTGAAGCAAGCGCCAAGAGCTTGGAACGCAAAGTTAGACCGAAGTTTGATCTCGCTCGGGTTCAAGAGATGTCCCCTCGAGCACGCGGTCTATACAAAGAACTCCAAAGGATCAAACCTGCTAGTTGGAGTTTATGTCGATGATCTGATTATCACCGGAGATAGCGCACAAGAAATTGAACGTTTCAAGGCGCAGATGAAGAAGAAGTTTAGCATGAGCGATCTGGGATTACTCAGCTATTACTTGGGCATCGAAGTGAAGCAAAGCTCGGAGAGATTTCCCTATGTCAATCGGGCTTACGCGGTCAAGTTATTGGACAAGTGTGGCATGACAGATTGCTACGAGACACAAGCTCCAATGGACCAACGACACAAGTTGAGCAAGCGTAGCTCAAATCCGCCGGTGGACACCACAATGTATCGAAGCGTTGTGGGCAGCCTAAGATATTTGGTGCATACCCGACCTGACTTGGCTTATTCGGTCCGATCGTGAGTCGCTTCATGGAGAATCCGACAACCCGAACACATGAGCGCGGTCAAGCAAATCTTGCGCTATGTGAAAGGCACCATTAATCTTGGCTGCACGCATCGAAGGGAAATGAAGGATTGATCCTTCGTGGATACTCGAGATAGCGACATGGCGGTGATGTGGATGACCGAAAGCACAACGGGCATGATATTCTATCTTGGCCCAAATCCTATCAGCTGGAATTCTCGTAAAAAGGTGGTTGCACCGCCTTCATGCGAGGCGTATACATAGCGGCAAGCACGGCGGCTTGTCAAGCAAGTATGGCTGAGAAGACTCCTAGCTGATCTTGCAAAGCAGGAGGTGCGAAGGTGTCACGAAGATTGACAATCAAGCTGCAATCTCATTGTGCAAAAATCCGGTTTATCACGAAAGGAGCAAGCACATAGATACCCGGTTCCACCACATCCGGGAGTGCATTGAGGAAGGGATGATCGAAGTTCAGACGTGAACACGAAGGAGCAGCTTGCCGACATTCTCACGAAGTCCCTCGGTCGATGTAAGTTCATCGAGATGAGGAAGAAAGTCGGAGTGCAAGCAGTGGAGACAAAGCAACCAGATTAAGGAGGTGAATGTAAGAATTAATCTAGTTGTAGTATTAGGTATAGTCACGTATTAGTCTAGAGTCCTAGTACTAGTCAGTTTTGTTTTCACGTAGGTAAACCGGACTTGTGTACGAGTCGGGGTTGCGTCGTGTTGGCCGCCGGCCGAGTCGGAGGCGTGTTGGACGTGGCTTATGTATCCTTTATATACTGAAGAAAGTAAACGAAAAGGTGCAAGTCGACGCACCGCAAAAACTAGTTTTCTCTGTCTACGATTTGATCGCAAGTATCGCCGGCTACACACGCACGCCAAATCCATCGAGCTGCCTCGCTAGCTTGCTTGCTAGCTGGTTGTACGCGCGCAGTATCTCCGGCAGGTTTTAAGGGTTCAAAACCAACAATTGGTATCAGAGCCTCGACGATCTCGATCTCGATGACGGACAGCGACGCCGAGTCGGTCAAGTCCGCAACGGCGATTCCAAGGCGAACAAGAAAGGCGATAATGTGAAGAAGGGCAAGTCGGCGACGGCTGGTGGCGGAACGGGCGGCGCCAACGCGACAAAGATCGCAACATCCTCATCCAATACCCGATGCTCACCGACGCCAACTTCGGCGTGTGGGCGGTGAAGATGAAGATCATTCTCCAACCCTTCGAGTGTGGGAGGCCATCACGGACGGCGTCGACGAGGAGTCGCGACGAAGGTGCCATAGCCGCCATAGCCCGATCATGCGGATTCCGTGGCTGATGACATTGGCGGAGTTCGAGACAGAAGAGAGGCGTGGAACGCACTCAAAGAGATGAGGATCGGAGAAGATCGCGTCACCAAGGCTTGGGCACAAGTGTTTGAAGCACCAATTTCACAAGTTGCAAATGGAGGAAACTGAATCGGTGAACGACTATGCCATGCGCGTCGACTACATTGGTGGGAGAGATCCGCGGCGCGGTGCAAAGCTCGAGGAGACCGAGATTGTGGAGAAGTTTTTCAGTTCGGTGGTGACAAATTCACGTACATCATCGGCACGCTCGAGCAGCTTTACGACATCGGCGACATGACCATAACGGAGGCGATCGGACGCTTGCGGACATGGGAAGAAGAATGCTCGTGGTTGTCGGAAAGGCAAAGGAGGAGGTGGTGACCAACTCATGTACTCACGCCGCAGATTGGGAGTCCCCAAGTAGCAAAGGAAGGCATAGCGTTGGCGAAGGCTCAAGCAACGCCAAGCCGCGGACAAACCAAAGAAGGCAAAGGAAAAGGCAAGCCACAAGGTCGTGGTAAGGCAGATCGATCTAAAGAGCGGAAGCCACGGAACTTGGATATGTCTCGAGGTCAAGTGCTATAACCGCAACGAGATGGGTCACTTTGCAAAGGATTGTCCGGAGCCTAACAAGCGGGAGATCAAGGCAAATTTGGCGAAGCAGGAAGACAAACGCCCGAGTCTTCGATGGTCAAGTTTGTGATCTCGTCAAACAGCGGTTGTGAAACCAAACCGGAAGGTGCTACTTCATGAGAAAAAGGTAACACCAAAGTTATCCGGGAGCCGAACGTGTCGTGGTATCTCGACACGGTGCCGAGAACTATATGACGGGTGCAAGGAGAAGTTCCTCGAGCTAGAATATGATGTTCAAGGCTCGGTCAAGTTCGTGATGGTTCAAATGTGGAGATTTATGGGCAAGGCTCATTCTCTTTGAGGGTCTCACAGGAGAACATCTCATACTCACCGGAGTATACTACATCCCACGGCTTCGAAACAACATCATCTCTGTCGGGAAACTTGACGAGAATGGATGCAAGGTGGATATCGAGAACGGAGTTATGACGATCTTCGACAACCTCCGAAACGTGCTAGCGCGTGTGAATCGCACGCGGAACAGGCTCTATATCCTCAACCTTGATCAATCTCAACCAGAGTGTTGGCTCGCCAAGAGTGATGATGATTCATGGTTATGGCATGCTAGATTTGGACACGTCAACTTCTATGCCTTGAAGAAGATGTCGAAGATGGAGATGGTATCTGGGATGCCGTTTATCGACCATGTTGATCGAGTATGTGACGGGTGCTTGGTTGGAAAACAGCACCGCAGACCGTTCCTCGCTCGACCTACCTACCGTGCAAGTGATGCACTCGAGCTGCTCCATGGTGATCTATGTGGCCCTATCACCCCAAAGAACTCACGGAGGAAAGAAGTACTTCTTCCTTGTGGTAGATGACTACTCGAGATATATGTGGGTCGTACTCCGATCTAAAGATGAGGCATTTGAAGCGCTCAAGAAGTCAAGGCTGCAACGGAGATGGAACACAAGTTGAAGGTTCGCGCTCTACGGACAGATCGCGGCGGAGAGTTTACGTCAAACGAGTTCAACGACTACTGTGAGAAGATTGGCATAAAAAGGTTCCTCACGGCACCTTATACGCCGCAGCAGAACGGGGTTGTTGAAAGGCGCAACCGAACCGTCATTGACATGGCGAGAAGTTTACTCAAGAGCAAGAATTTGCCAGGGACTTTTTGGGGAGAAGCTGTCTCGACGGCGGTCTATCTTCTCAATCGGGCTCCAACGAAGGCAGTGCTCGGCAAGACTCCGTATGAAGCAATTTACGGACGTAAGCCGAATGTGTCTCATCTAAGAACGTTCGGGTGTGTGGCGCATGTGAAGACGGCGGAGCTGCATCTCTCAAAGCTTGCTAATCGAAGCACCAAGATGGTGTTCATCGGATACGAGAGGAGTTCCGGCACCAAGGCATACCGCTTCTACGATCCACAAACCAAGCGTCTCACGGTTTCACGCGATGTCGTGTTTGCGAAAAACCAAGCGTGGAATTGGAGCACAGCAGCCAACGATGCTCCAAATGGTAACATATTCACAGTTGAATTTCCAACTGATGATGATGCAAGGGAAGACGTCCAGGTGGTTGGCAAGACGCCCAACCAAGGTGACCACAATGGTAGTGATCATCATGGTGCCGACACCGACGACGACTCGCATGGGTCGCAAGGTGATAGCGACAACGACATGCACGACACAGGCGGAGATCTCGATAATGAGGCGCATAGTGATGATGACAAACAAGATGATGGTCACGATCACGATGACTACGCCTAACGACGCGGATGCCAACAACCCGCATCTACCACACTCGAGACTCAACCGTCTTTCTCAAGTGCATCGACGCCGACACAATTTGTGTCGCCCCTTCATAAACCACGACGGAGTTCTTCCGGGCCTCGTCGCCATAAGCCCTCAAGAAAGTCTACAAGCACGCAAAGCCAGTTACACTCGAGTACTCCGATTTGTGTTTACTCGGAGTTGAGGAGCCGGCGAACCAGAGAGGCGCAGCAAAAGTTCAAGTTGGTTGCACGCCATGGATGAGGAGATGAAGGCAATCGAGAGCAATGGCACGGACTTTGGTAACCCGACCTCCAACCAAAAGGCCATAGGTTTGAAGTGGGTTTACAAGTTGAAGAAGGACACGAAGGGTGCCATTGTGAAGCACAAGGCAAGACTTCGTTGCAAAGGGCTACGTACAACGTCAAGGAGTTGACTATGAGGAGGTGTTTGCACCGGTTGCTCGAATCGAGACGGTGAGAGTGCTCCTAGCTTTGGCAGCACAAGAGGATTGGAAGGTTCATCATATGGATGTCAAATCCGCTTTCCTCAACGGCGACCTCAAAGAAGAAGTGTACGTGGAACAACCCCTCGATTACGAGAAGAAAGGCGAAGAAGGGAAAGTTTACAAGCTCAAGAAGGCACTTTACGGGTTGAAGCAAGCGCCAAGAGCTTGGAACGCAAAGTTAGACCGAAGTTTGATCTCGCTCGGGTTCAAGAGATGTCCCCTCGAGCACGCGGTCTATACAAAGAACTCCAAAGGATCAAACCTGCTAGTTGGAGTTTATGTCGATGATCTGATTATCACCGGAGATAGCGCACAAGAAATTGAACGTTTCAAGGCGCAGATGAAGAAGAAGTTTAGCATGAGCGATCTGGGATTACTCAGCTATTACTTGGGCATCGAAGTGAAGCAAAGCTCCGGAGAGATTTCCCTATGTCAATCGGCTTACGCGGTCAAGTTATTGGACAAGTGTGGCATGACAGATTGCTACGAGACACAAGCTCCAATGGACCAACGACACAAGTTGAGCAAGCGTAGCTCAAACCGCCGTGGACACCACAATGTATCGAAAGTTGTGGGCAGCCTAAGATATTTGGTGCATACCCGACCTGACTTGGCTTATTCAGTCGGGATCGTGAGTCGCTTCATGGAGAATCCGACAACCAACACATGAGCGGTCAAGCAAATCTTGCGCTATGAAAGGCACCATTAATCTTGGCTGCACGCATCAAAGGGAAATGAAGGATTGATCCTTCGTGGATACTCGAGATAGCGACATGGCGGGTGATGTGGATGACCGAAAAGCACAACGGGCATGATATTCTATCTTGGCCCAAATCCTATCAGCTGGAATTCTCGAAGCAAAAGGTGGTTGCACCTTGTCTTCATGCGCGAGGCGAATACATAGCGGCAAGCACGGCGGCTTGTCAAGCAAGATGGCTGAGAAGACTCCTAGCTGATCTTACAAAGCAGGAGGTGCGAAGGTGTCATCAAGATTGACAATCAAGCTGCAATCTCATTGTGCAAAATCCGGTTTATCACGAAAGGAGCAAGCACATAGATACCCGGTTCCACCACATCCGGAGTGCATTGAGGAAGGGATGATCGAAGTTCAGCACGTGAACACGAAGGAGCAGCTTGCCGACATTCTCACGAAGTCCCTCGGTCGACGTAAGTTCATCGAGATGAGGAAGAAAGTCGGAGTGCAAGCGGTGGAGACAAAGCAACCAGATTAAGGAGGTGAATGTAAGAATTAATCTAGTTGTAGTATTAGGTATAGTCACGTATTAGTCTAGAGTCCTAGTACTAGTCGGTTTGTTTTCACGAGGTAAACCGGACTTGTGTACGAAGTCGGGTTGCGTCGTGTTGGCCGCCGGCCGAGTCGGAGGCGTGTTGGACGTGGCTTATGTATCCTTTATATACTGAAGAAAGTAAACGAAAAGGTGCAAGTCGACGCACCGCAAAAACTAGTTTTCTCTGTCTACAGTTTCGATCGCAAGTATCGTCGGCTACACACGTACGCCAAATCCATCGAGCTGCCTGCTAGCTTGCTTGCTAGCTGGTTGTACGTGCGTGTATCTCCGGCAGGTTTTTAAGGGTTCAAAACCAACAATTGGTATCAGAGCCTCGATGATCTACGATCTACGATGACGGACAGCGACGCTGAGTCGGTCAAGTCTGGCAACGGCGATTCCAAGGCGAACAAGAAAGGCGATAATGTGAAGAAGGGCGGCAAGTCAGCGACCAGTGGTGGCGGAACGGGCGGCGCCAACGTACAGGCGCATCGCAACATCCTCATCCAGTACCCGATGCTCACCGACGCCAACTTCGGCGGGTGGTGAAGATGAAGATCATTCTCCAACCCTTCGAGTGTGGAGGCCATCACGGACGGCGACGCCGACGAGGAGTCGCGAGGAAGGTGCCATAGCCGCCATAGCCCGATCTGTGCCGGATTCGTGGCCGATGACATTGGCGGAGTTCGAGACAACAAGAGAGGCGTGGAACGCACTCAAAGAGATGAGGATCGGAGAAGATCGCGCCACCAAGGCTCGGGCACAAGTTTGAAGCACCAATTTCACAAGTTGCAAATGGAGGAAACTGAATCGGTGAACGACTATGCCATGCGCCGACTACATTGGTGGGAGAGATCCGCGCTTGGTGCAAAGCTCGAGGAGACCGAGATTGTGGAGAAGTTTTCAGTTCGGTGGTGACAAATTCACGTACATCATCGGCACGCCGAGCAGCTTTACGACATCGATTTACATGACCATAACGGAGGCGATCGGACGCTATGGACATGGGAAGAGAATGCTCGTGGTTGTCGGAAAGGCAAAGGAGGAGGTGGTGACCAACTCATGTACTCACGCCGCAGATTGGGAGTCCCCAAGTAGCAAAGGAAGGCGCATAGCGTTGGCGAAGGCTCAAGCAACGCCTGCGAGCGGACAAACCAAAGAAGGCAAAGGAAAAGGCAAGCCACAAGGTGCGTGGTAAGGCGGACCGATCTAAAGAGCGGAAGCCACGGAACTTGGATATGTCCGAGGTCAAGTGCTATAACCGCAACGAGATGGGTCACTTTGCAAAGGATTGTCCGGAGCCTAACAAGCGGAGATCAAGGCAAATTTGGCGAAGCAGGAAGACAAACGTCCGAGGTCTTCCGATGGCGAAGTTTGTGATCTCGTCCAAACAGCGGTTGTGAAACCAAACCGAAGGTGCTACTTCATGAGAAAAAGGTAACACCAAAGTTATCCGGAGCCGAGGCGTGTCGTGGTATCTCGACACGGGTGCCGATAACCATATGACGGGTGCAAGGAGAAGTTCCTCGAGCTAGAATATGATGTTCAAGGCTCGGTCAAGTTGATGATGGTTCAAATGTGGAGATTTGCGGGCAAGGCTCATCCTCTTTGAGGTCTCACAGAGAACATCTCATACTCACGGAGTATACTACATCCCACGGCTTCAAACAACATCATCTCTGTCGGAAACTTGGCGAGAATGGATGCAAGGTGGATATCGAGAACGGAGTTATGACGATCTTCGACAACCTCCAAAGCGTGCTAGCGCATGTGAATCGCCGCGAACAGGCTCTATATCCTCAACCTTGATCAATCTCAACAGAGTGTTGGCTCGCCAAGAGTGATGATGATTCATGGTTATGGCATGCTAGATTTGGACACGTCGACTTCTATGCCTTGAAGAAGATGTCGAAGATGGAGATGGTATCGGGATGCCGTTTATCGACCATGTTGATCGAGTATGTGGCGGGTGCTTGGTTGGAAAACAGCACATGAACCGTTCCTGCTCGATCTACCTACCGTGCAAGTGATGCACTCGAGCTGCTCCATGGTGATCTATGTGGCCCTATCACCCAACAACTCACGGAGGAAAGAAGTACTTCTTCCTTGTGGTAGATGACTACTCGAGATATATGTGGGTCGTACTCCTCGATCTAAAGATGAGGCATTTGAAGCGTTCAAGAAGCTGAAGGCTGCAGCGGAGATGGAACACAAGTTGAAGGTTCACGCTCTACGGACAGATCGCGGAGGAGAGTTTACGTCAAGCGAGTTCAACGACTCTTGTGAGAAGATTGGCATAAAAGGTTCCTCACGGCACCTTATACGCCGCAGCAGAACGGGGTTGTTGAAAGGCGCGAACCGAACCGTCGTTGACATGGCGAAAGTTTACTCAAAAGCAAGAATTTGCGAGGACTTTTGGGGAGAAGCTGTCTCGACGGCGGTCTATCTTCTCAATCGGGCTCCAACGAAGGCGGTTTCGGCAAGACTCAGTATGAAGCAATTTACGGACGTAAGCGAATGTGTCTCATCTCTGAACGTGCGGGTGTGTGGCGCATGTGAAGGCGGCGGAGCTGCATCTCTCAAAGCTTGCTAATCGAAGGACCAAGATGGTGTTCGCCGGATCGAGAGGAGTTCGGCACCAAGGCATACCGCTTCTCGATCCACAAACCAAGCGTCTCACGGTTTCACGCGATGTCGTGTTTGCGAAAAACAAGCGTGGAATTGGAGCACAGCAGCCAACGATGCTCCAAATGGTAACATATTCACGGTTGAATTTCCAACCGATGATGATGCAAGGAAGACGTCCGGTGGTTGGCAAGACGCCCAACCAAGGTGACCACAATGGTAGTGATCATCATGGTGCCGACACCGGCGACGACTTCGCATGGGTCGCAAAGGTGATAGCGACAACGACATGCACGACACACAAAGCGGAGATCTCGACAATGAGGCGCATAGTGATGATGACAAACAAGATGATGGTCACGATCACGATGACTACGCCAACGACGCGGATGCCAACAACCCAGCATCTACCACACTCGAGACTCAACCGTCTTTCTCAAGTGCATCGGCGCCGACACAATTTGTGTCGCCCTTCATAAACCACGACGGATTCTTCCGGCCTCGCCGCTTCTAAGCCCCTCAAGAAAGTCTACAAATGCATAGCCGTTACACTCGAGTACTCCGATTTGTGTTTACTCGGAGTTGAGGAGCCGCGAACCGTAGAGGCGAGCAAAAGTTCAAGTTGGTTGCACGCCATGGATGAGGAGATGAAGGCAATCGAGAGCAATGGCACGTGGACTTTGGTAACCCGACCTCGAACCAAAAGGCCATAGGTTTGAAGTGGGTTTACAAGTTGAAGAAGGACACGAAGGGTGCCATTGTGAAGCACAAGGCAAGACTTCGTTGCAAAGGGCTACATTACAACGTCAAGGAGTTGACTATGAGGAGGTGTTTGCACGGTTGCTCGAATCGAGACGGTGAGAGTGCTCCTAGCTTTGGCAGCACAAGAGGATTGGAAGGTTCATCATATGGATGTCAAATCCGCTTTCCTCAACGGCGACCTCAAAGAAGAAGTGTCGTGGAACAACCCCTCGATTCACGAGAAGAAAGGCGAAGAAGGAAAGTTTACAAGCTCAAGAAGGCACTTTACGGGTTGAAGCAAGCGCCAAGAGCTTGGAACGCAAAGTTAGACCGAAGTTTGATCTCGCTCGGGTTCAAGAGATGTCCCCTCGAGCACGCGGTCTATACAAAGAACTCCAAAGGATCAAACCTGCTAGTTGGAGTTTATGTCGATGATCTGATTATCACCGGAGATAGCGCACAAGAAATTGAACGTTTCAAGGCGCAGATGAAGAAGAAGTTTAGCATGAGCGATCTGGGATTACTCAGCTATTACTTGGGCATCGAAGTGAAGCAAAGCTCCGGAGAGATTTCCCTATGTCAATCGGGCTTACAGCGGTCAAGTTATTGGACAAGTGTGGCATGACAGATTGCTCACAGACACAAGCTCCAATGGACCAACGACACAAGTTGAGCAAGCGTAGCTCAAATCCGCCGGTGGACACCACAATGTATCGAGCGTTGTGGGCAGCCTAAGATATTTGGTGCATACCCGACCTGACTTGGCTTATTCGAGTCGGGATCGTGAGTCGCTTCATGGAGAATCCGACAACCCGAACACATGAGCGCGGTCAAGCAAATCTTGCGCTATGTGAAAGGCACCATTAATCTTGGCTGCGTGCGAAAGGAAATGAAGGATTGATCCTTCGTGGATACTCAGATAGCGACATGGCAGGTGATGTGGATGACCGGAAAAGCACAACGGGCATGATATTCTATCTTGGCCCAAATCCTATCAGCTGGAATTCTCAGAAGCAAAAGGTGGTTGCACTGTCTTCATGCGAGGCAGAATACATAGCGGCAAGCACGGCGGCTTGTCAAGCAGTATGGCTGAGAAGACTCCTAGCTGATCTTGCAAAGCAGGAGGTGCAGAAGGTGTCACTGAAGATTGACAATCAAGCTGCAATCTCATTGTGCAAAAATCCGGTTTATCACGAAAGGAGCAAGCACATAGATACCCGGTTCCACCACATCCGGGAGTGCATTGAGGAAGGGATGATCGAAGTTCAGCACGTGAACACGAAGGAGCAGCTTGCCGACATTCTCACGAAGTCCCTCGATCGACAGAAGTTCATCGAGATGAGGAAGAAAGTCGGAGTGCAAGCAGTGGAGACAAAGCAACCAGATTAAGGAGGTGAATGTAAGAATTAATCTAGTTGTAGTATTAGGTATAGTCACGTATTAGTCTAGAGTCCTAGTACTAGTCAGTTTTGTTTTCCGTAGGTAAACCGGACTTGTGTGCGAGTCGGGTTGCGTCGTGTTGGCCGCCGCCGAGTCGGGCGTGTTGGGCGTGGCTTATGTATCCTTTATATACTGAAGAAAGTAAGCGAAAAGGTGCAAGTCGGCGACCGCAAAAACTAGTTTTCTCTGTCTACAGTTTCGATCGCAAGTATCGTCGGCTACACACGTACGCCAAATCCATCGAGCTGCCTGCTAGCTTGCTTGCTAGCTGGTTGTACGTGCGTGTATCTCCGGCAGGTTTTTAAGGGTTCAAAACCAACAGAGGGGAATGCATCATGCACGGCGCATCACTATCCGCACCAAGAAACTGCACGAGCAGATTACAGAGCACAGAACACATACATACGTACGTACATACATACATACATACCTCAAAAGGTAGGCTCCATCAGAAGAACAATTGAAGTTAACTCAAACTGGATAATAGAGACATCGGCGTACATAAATCAAACTGATGAAAGGGTTGAATCAAATATGTTCATAAACGATCATGGGTAAAAGCATGACATACATTTTTTTTTACCTTGTAATACTGACGGTGACGGCTTTGGGGCGTTTCAGGAAAACCCACTGTTTGTTACCTTGTTGTATACAAACCATGGGAAAATAAACCTGAAGCGCTTGTACTACCCTAGTATTACAGTTCCAAAATAAGCAGTCACTCAGGAGTTCAAGTCGAATACACTGAGAAATTTCAGCTTCGAGACACATGGCGCCTTTGTTGTTTATGGCCGTATGCATCGTTCTGATGCAGAGGCGAGGATTTCCTTTTAAAAAAAAATGGCGCCTTTGTTGAAAAGCACGTGGCCAAAATAAAGACCTGCTGGTTGATTGTTAAAAACCAGGTGGTTGAACCATCAGCAAATTACACAAAGATAGAACAACTGCTTCATCTCAGTGGAACACCTTGGAAGGCAGGACTGTACCTCGATCTACGTGTTCTTCAGCAGAACTTGTGCCTAGGATTACTATCCATTCCTGTAATCTGAGTTTTAGAGTCCCTACGACCTTTTCTACTTCAGGATCGGATGAGGAGAGATATTGTGAGGAAGAGGTTGTCACCTCCGGCACTGAAGTTCACCAATATTTCCTATAACATTGTGCAGTATCGGTGGGGCATGATCCCTTTCAAGTGGCCCACCCAACACTTTGTTATGCCATCTAACTTCCAATGACGACCACGAGTGTATGGCCGCATGAGGTGATCTAACCATGGAGGCCAAAGTCGCATTGTGGCAGCAGAGTAGGAGAGCTATACACAATGATTGTGAAGAGAAAAGGGTGCATGCTACATTTACGATTATTCCTGGTGCCTTCTATGCCTATGTCTATCAAGTTTGAATCCTAGAGACACAACAAATCAAGCACCTAAATGATATCGGGTAATTCTAAGCCGAAAGAAATGAAAAATGAGGGCATTCATATTTTGCTTAGGGAATCCTTGCTCTTTATAAAAGACTTGGATGGTAGGCATTGATATGAACTCACTAGTCGAGGATCCCTATGTAATGAGTTCGGTCCTAAGGTAGGTCAAAGATTACGAGAGATCTAAATAAACTATGCATTTACTTGCTTCTAACCTTTGCAATAATGCGCATATCAAATGTGCAAAAAAGAAAGATATTGCCAACAGCTAGTGTTTCCTTCCTTAGAGAGAAAAGGTGAAGCAAGTAAAATCAACACGATAAATTTTCATGCGGGGTCCGATCAATGCTCGAAGCACAAAATCATAACTTTTTTTAAAATACATAAAGCTTGCGTATCATTCATTACTAGGTAGAAGAGAAATTAAAAAACATGCAAGAGGAAAGAAAAGCACCACACAAGGTGTGGGAACAATAAGAAGAGATACAACACAGCAGAGAACTCTCCTAGCTCGAACTCCGACAGACAAGCCAAAGATACAAGATACAAAGGCATCTAGGCCGCGTTGCCACCAACACTGGGCACCATCGTCGCACTGCCGCGCCTCCAGGATGAACCGGATCAACGTACCTCCCACCTATGTGCCTAGAGGATCGGTAAGTGGGGTGCAGGACCTAGCCAGACTTGAAGGAGAAGCCATGGAGAGAGCGTCGTCGAGGCCATACATAGCGCCCCGGATGCTCATGCCAAGAGGAGCAGCCCAGGCCAGCAAAGCGTCCAAAGTCTCCAAAGCCAACACCGAACACACCACGAGCAGCAAAACAGCGCCTACATGAAGGATACAATGCCGAGACGCTGCCGGTGTCCGATCTAGTGAACCAGATCTGGGGTTTCCCCTGATACTCACGTAGGGGCGGGGGCAAGAGAGGCCATGACGGCACCTCCAAGAAGGGAACGGCACCCGTAGGTGTCGCTGCCGCCTGCATCGACAAGCCGAGCAAGGCTTTTGCTCCGGCCAAATTCCACACAATCCCAAAGGTTCTGTAGAAAGACAAGATATGGGCTGTGCAATCTCAATGTATTAATCGGTGCACCAGGCACGTATATATAAAATACGGTGGGCCACAACCTCAACTATACAAGGAAACAGGAGGTGGGCCCTACACACAAATATACACGTACACAATATACTCAACACCCCATGATCGAAGCGGGCGCCCGACGTGAGAGGCTGGGCAAACTCCTCAAAGGTAGAAGTCGGCAGTCCCTCGTATCACATCAGCGAACTGCTGAGTGGTCGGCACATGGAGAACCCGCATGCGTCCAAGAGCCACCTGCTCGCGCACAAAGTGAATGTCCAGCTCGATGTGTTTAGTCCGGCGATGATGAGCGGCGTTGGCGGAGAGGTACACCGCAGGCGTTGTCGCGATGAACAACCGTAGCACAGGAGACATCGTGATGTAGCTCTGAAATGGCTATCGTAGCTGGTGCACTCGGCGACAGCGTTAGCTACAGCTCGGTACTCAGCCTCCGCGCTAGAGCGCGGAACCGTGGGTTGTCGCTTGGACGACCACGAGACGAGTGAAGGACCGAGGTAGACGCGATAGCGAGATGGACCGGCGAGTATCGGGGCAGCCAGCCCGATCTGCGCCGGAGTAGGCCACCATCTCGAAGAAGTGGGCGCCGTAGTGTCAACCCGAGGGGCATCGTGCGCGGATGTAGCGGCGATCCGCTTCACGAGTGTCAATGAGAGTCACGAGGGCGTGCATGTGGAACACACCTGCTGTAAAGACATCTTGAAGATCCGGTCGGTGAGAGTCAAATCGGAGAGCGCCGACAATAGACCGGTGAAAGGAGCATCCAACGCAGCGAACCCTCAAGAGCGAGACCTTGGCCTTCGCGTCCACGGGGAGTAGCGACATGATGGCGATTGAGCATGCCAAGCATGCTCAAAAGCTCATGTGCATACTTCGCCGATGAAGAAAGAAACCGTCCGGACGCCGAGCGACCTCAATGCCAAGGAAATAATGTAGAGCACCCGGGTCCTTGATAGCAAACTGCGTCACGCAGCCGAGAGTCTGGCGAAGAAGCGGCTGCGGAGGAGGCTGTTAGGATGATGTCGTCGACGTAAAGCAGCAAATATGCGATCGTGTCACCGTGGCGATAGACAAACAGTGAGGCGTCCGGCGGTGATGCTGAAGCCCAATGTCACGAAGAAACCGGCGATCCGCTGGTACCGTGCTCGGGGTGCTGCTTGAGCCCGTAAAGAAAAAAGACAGCAGAGCACATGGCGGGAAGTGAGCGTCGGCGAACCCGGTGGGTTGCTCACAAAACACCTGCTCCTCAAGATGGCCGTGGAGAAAGGCGTTGGAGACATCCATCGGTGAACAGGCCAGCCCGGAGACGGCGAGCTGGAGGGCGGTGCGGATCGTGCCGGTTTAACAACCGGGGTAGCGCCTCCGTGAAGTCAACTCAACGCTATTGGCGAAACCGCGGACCACCAGCGAGCCTTAGAAGCGCTTCGAGTGTACCGCTGGCGGGTCTTATGGCGAAAAACCCACTTGCCGGTGATGACGTTGGCGCGAGGAGGCCGGGGAAGCAGGGTCCAGGTGCGGTTCCGTTGAAGAGCATCGAACTCTTCCTGCATCGCCGCAAGCCAGTGAGGATCACGGAGGGCGGCGCGAGCGGACACAGGAATGGGCGACGGCTCCACGGCGGAGACGGCGAGGAAGTACTCGTCACGCGAGTACCGGAGGCTCGGACGATGAACGCCGGCGCGAGCGCGGGTGACGGGGCCGAGCGGTGCCACCGGAGCCACCGGCGAGACGGCCGCGCCGGGTTGGCGAGGCGGCGGCAGCGAGCAGGCCGAGGGGGCAGTGTCGAGGCCGGCGAGGAGGCGGGCGTCGAGGTCAGAGGAGGCGGCCGAGCCGCGAGCGCCGACTTCAGGGCGCCCAAGTCGGGGCGGCGGGTGAAGGCGGGCGCCAGGCTCGCCATCGGAGCCGGCCGATGAGGCAGTGGGTGGGCGCCGGCAGGGAAGCTGGGACCGCCAAAGCCCGGAGGCGGTCCACGGGCGACAGGATCGTCCACGATGAGGTCGTCGAAGAGCCGTCGGTGACCGGCGGCGACGAGACGACAAGGGGTACCTGCTGCTGAAACGGAAACACCATCTCATCAAAGTAAACGTGTCGGGAGGTGAAAACACGATGGGAGACAGGATCGTGAGCGGTAGCCCTTAGTGTTAGGTGGGTAGCCGAGAAAGATCTGAGGCGACAGGCGAGGTGCGAGCTTATGAGGCGCAGTGGCGGCGATGTTGGGATAGCAAAGGCAGCCGAAGATGCGAAGCCTTTCATAAGAGGAGGTGCACGAAGAGAAGATGGTGGGGTGTAAAGTTCCCGAGTATGACATGGATGGATGTTGATGAGGAGAAGCGGTGGCTAGGCGTCGGCCAAAAGCGCGGAGGCACATTGGCATGAAAGAAAGAGTCCTAACGCAGTCATTAAGAGTCACGAAGGATGCGCTCAGCATGACCGTTCTGCTGCGAGGTGTACGGGCAAGTGAGGCGAAAAATCGTGCCATGTGTGGTGAGAAGATTACGAACAGCGGTGTTGTCAAACTCCTTCCGTTGTGCTATGCGCAGCGCAAGAATGGGTCGACCAAACTGCGTGAGAACGTAAGAATAAAAGCGGCGAGTGGATATAACATCCGACTTGCGGCGCACGGGAAGAATCCACACATAATGCGAAAAGTCGTCAAGTATGACAAGATAATAAAAAAGCCCGTACATTTGCAACAGGAGATGTCCAAACATCACTATGAATTAACTCAAGCAGGTGCGATGGAACAAAGGAAGAAGGCCTAAACGGAAGACGAGCATGTTTGCCGAGGCGACATGCATGACACGAGTGATCCTCGTTCTTATTACACGTGAAAGAAAAACTCCGAAGTATGTGGCGAAGTGTGGCAGGATTAGGATGACCCAAGCGAGCGTGCCAAAGATCCACTCCGGTGGCGAGAGCGACAGGGGCGACGGAAGTGGTGGAGGTGGCGGAGTGAACCGGGTAGAGCTCGTCGGGGTTGTCACATCGGTGGAGCACCATCCGTGTGCGAGCGTCCTTAACAGAAAAACCACATTCGTCAAATTCAACAGTGACCGGATTTTCACGTGTAAGAAAACGAACGGAAACAAGATTTTTAATAAGTTCAGGAGAAACAAGAATATTAGACATGGATATAGGAGTGGAGTTAGACGGAAAATATGTATGTCCAATATGGGTGATGGGAAGAGAAGAACCGTCACCGACGGTGATGCGGTTGGAGGTGTGGACAGGATGGGCAGTGTGGAGGTTACTGGGGTACGCCGCCATGTGAGCAGTGGCGCCACTGTCCATGTACCAATCGCCGCCGCCGGTGTAGCTGGACGGGGAAGGAGCGGTGTGGAGAGCCGCCAGAAGGGCCGGGTCCCACGATGCCGGCGGGAGAGGCGGCAGCCTGCCGTCGAAGCAACAGCGGTGGCACACGGGCGGCGGTCTTGACCGTAGGGCGCTACATAGGGCTGCGGCGCGGTGTAATACGCTGGTGTGTGGAGGCCGAGTGCGAGAAGGCCGGAGTAGGGGCCCGAGGAACCGCATGGAATAAGCGTGGACAACGCCGGTCCATGGGTTCGGCGGCGTACCACGGAGCCGGCTGAGGGGCCTGCTGCTGCGGGCGGGGTGCTCCTCCCTGAGCACCACCGCCGCCCCCTTGCTTGCGGCCACCCCGGCGACCGCCGCGACGAACCCCACCCCATTGGCCGGTGGCGGCGGAAGAAGGGCGGCTGAAGCGGGCGGGAAGGCGGTGCCGCCCGGTGAAGCGGCGTCGCCGGCGAAGCGTTAGCGGGCCGAACGCAGTGCCGCGGCGAGGCGGTGTGGGTCGCGTGTGTCCGGGCCACCCGCATCCGGCGCTCCTCCAGCTTGAGGTACGCGACCACCTTGGCGAAGGTGGGCTCCGAGATAAGGGTGAGGTTGGAGGCGGTGTTCCCGAAGTCCTCGTTGAGGCCGCCGGAGAGGGTGCTGATGAGGAGCTCGTCGCGATCTTTTCCCCGGATCACGGAGCTCATCGGCGAGCTTCTTGAGGCGCATGCAAAAATCATCGATGGGCGGAGTCAAGTTGCTGGCACCGTAAAACTCACCATAGAGGAGGACCTTGCGCTGCAGCGATTGTCGGTGAAGAGGCCGTTGAGCTTGGTCCGGACCGCGGCGTCGTCCTCGTCGTTCACCACGGTGTGAAAGATGTCGCTGGAGATGGTGAGGTAGAACCAGCGGATGATGGTGGCGTCGAGGATCATCCACTCCTCGTCGTTGATCATGAGTGCCGAGTCCACGGTGCCGTCCACGTGGCCGTGCAGGAGGTACTCACGGAACACAAGCGAAAAATACCGCTTCCAAGCGGAGTAGGAGGCGGTGGTGTGATCGAGCTTGACCGAGCAGCTCATGGATGTTGAGGTCGCGGACGAGGGTGACATCGGGACGGCGAGCAGGTTGGAGGCGGTGGAGGAGGAGGAGCACATGGCTGGTTCGGCTCGGGTGGTGGAAGACGGGGCGAGGCGGCGCGGTGAAGGGAGGAGGGTCGGCGCGGAGCGGTAGATGGGAAGGAGAGGGAGGGAGGCGGCCGCAGGGAGGCGGAGAAGCGGGAAGGCTGCGGCGGCGCGCCTCGGAGGGAGGCGGCGGCCAGCGAAGCGAGGCGGGGGCGGGCGGCGGTGACCAGGAGTGGCGGGCCGGAAGGAGGGCGGCGGCGTGGTGACGGCGTGGAGAGGCGGCGGCATGGCTAGGGTTAGGATCGTGCTGCGATAGATACCATGTAGAAGGACAAGATATGGGTTGTGCAATCTCAATATATTGATCGGTGCACCAGGCACGTATATATAAGTACAGAGGTGGGCAACAACCTTAACTATATAAGGAAACAGGAGATGGGCCCTACACACAAATATACACGTACACAATATACTCAACAGGTTCAATAGGATTCAAAGACAAGGCTCCCAAAGCAGGCCAAGACCACAACCACTCAGAGAAGAGCCGCACCAATCATCGGGGAAGATGACTTTATGCGCCTCTGGACGCACCACCGTTGACGGCCACCACAGGACAGATCACCGCCCACACCACACCACAACCAGGCCAAGGGGTTGCATGGCTGGGAGCCTGAGATGAGGCTCCGCTGCCGGGAAGACGCCGGACAGCCGGAGGCCAGGGGGACACCAGGCCCACCGCGGCCAACCAAAGAGGAGGCACGGCCGGGACAAGGCCCTGCAGCCGGGAGGGCCGGCCAGCCAGGGCCAGGGGGTAGCCAGGCGAGATGGAGCGCAAGGGAGGGCGGGGAGAGGAGGGCAGCGTCGCTGCCAGGCAGCGCTGTGGCAGACGGCGGAGGGGATCGCGGAGGCGGCGCCAGATCCGACGCCGAGCAGACGCCGCCGGGGCGGCCACCATGGAAGCGGGAGGGGAGGCACGGATCCGCGACCACGACAAGCGCGCCCCACCGGAGGGCGCCGACGAACCATCGAGGCGGCCGCCAACTGCGGGCCTTGCGCGAGAGCTGCGCCACGGAGGAGACCTCCGCCGGCATGGCGCGAGCTTCCCGATGGCGGCCTCCGCGCGGCGAGGGGGTAGCTGGAGGAGGGCGGCGGCACGGTTGGGGGCTGCCGCCCGTGTCGCCTGGGGTAGGCGACGCGGGGGCCGAGGGGGCGACGCGGGGGCCGAGGGGGTTTTCGCTCAGAAGTCGTCCAAAAATCATAACTTTGGTGTCATGCATGTGAGGTTCCATTCGTATTTAGGTAGTTCATGCCCTTGTCTCTGTGGTTAAGGGTGCCACTCACATATCACCTAATCCTCATCTGCGCCAAAGTGAATGAATATCCCCTTATGCAGGCCAATGTCTGGAAAGCAATTGTTGAGCAGAAGGAACGTTGTCATGTAGAACCATGTGTTGTGCTATTACTATCAGAGATGCTAAAATGTTTCACAGAGCAGTCTTTCCAAATAATGCGCATCTGAAACATGCAAAATCAGTTTCAGACTTTCAGTGATCCGTTCTGAGGATCTATGGACGGCCAAAGATACAATATATTATATCGAGATGTAAATGAGCGCTTTCGAGAAGGATGAACTCAAGCCCTGGAAACATTGCCACAAAAGGCACACGGTTCAGTTCCAAGCATCTAAATGCAATACATACTGTTGAGTAACGTGATTGTATTAGGAAATATAGCTTAGACTAGGAAATATTCTGGCTTGCCTTGTACTCCAAGTAGATCATGTACTCCTATATATATATGCCCACGAGGCTCAAGCAATACAACAAGAACTATTCCACCAAAGCCCTCTCTCCCTTCTAACATGGTATCTATCGCAAGTCGATCCTAAACCCTAACCGCCGCCCGCTTCGCACCAGCGCCGCCCAGGCGGTCTGCCTCCATGACCGCCGCCGGAGGCGCGCCACCCGTTTAGGGTTAATCCGCGGCCGTGTTGGTCGGCTGCCCTAGAGAGTCTTTTCCGATCCTTTGATCCGGGTTTTCTCTCTCGCCGGTCGCTTTGATCGGCGTCTACTTTTTGGTCTTCCGGTCTAAATGATCCGGTTTGCGTCGCCCGCCGCCGTCGACCCGTCGCCTCTACTCCAACATCGGCGTGATTGGCGGCTTCTTCACCGACACGGCCTCGCGCGTCGTCGTAGCGTCTGCCCGTCGATCGCCCGACTCGGCGGCCTCGCAGCGTCGGCCTGCGGTCGCCCGACCAGACGACCTCGCGTCATCGCGGCGGCCCTTCACCACGCTGTTGTATGACAGCCACTGCCGGTCTCCCGGCCCGTAACCGCCCTGCTCCGACCGGGACTCCTGCATCACCCGACCAGCGGCCTCGCGTCATGTGGCGGCCAATCATAGCCGCCTGCCGCCGCCGCGCCCGGCTTCATCTCGCATCTGCCGCCACCATACCTCCACCGGCGGCGTCCCGACCTCGCGCCGACCGGCGATCACCCGCTTCGCCGCCACGATCCGCCTCATCTACGCCGTCGGCGACAAGCCTGCGTCGGTTCTGCTACGCATCCGCAGTCCCGTGAAGGTGTCCCCGAGTTCAGCGCGCCTCTCCACCGATCGAGCAACGGGCTGCCGCTGCGTTTCTCCGTCGGGCCGCAGCGCCGTCGCCCCGTGGTTCTTCTCCCGGCTGCACCGACCCGCGTCACCGCTGCGTCGCCCCTTCGGGCCGTAGTGCGCGGCCCGCGGTCCACCTCGCTCGGGGCCGTCCGCTCGAGCCGTCCCGTGGCTGCTGCGACCCTCGCGCCGCCGCTAAATCGCCCGTCGAACCGTAGCAAGCGTGGCCGCGGTCCACGCCCGCCGTCGAGGCCTTCCAGCGGTTGCACCGACTTCGCGAACCGCCGTTCGTCGCCCGCCAGACGCAGCGTCGCAGCCAGGCGTCCCCGCAGCCGCCCGAGTTTTCCGCCGTCGCCCGACCCGCTGCCGCCGCTGCATCGCCCCTTCAGGCCGTAGCGCCGCGGCCAGCGGTCCGTTCGCCGTCACCCGCGTCGACCTCCGTGGTATCGCGCGCCGTCTTTCTTAGCGTGGGAAACGCCACCGTCCACGCCGGTCTTCGTCCGCGCTGTCGGTTCTTCGCCTACGCCGAGCACCGCCACGCACTCTAACCTAACCGCCGCCGCCCGTCGAGCCGCCGCTGCTGCTCTTCTTTAGCCGCCGCCGCGCCTTCTTAAGCCGCCGCGCTGCCGTCCACCCCCGTCTTCGTCCAGCACCAGCTCGTCGCCAGCGTCGCCGTCATCTACCCGACCGCTTCATCTACTCCGACAACCGCTGGCGACATTGGCCCCGCGCCGATTAGGCGCCCAAACCGTCGTCGAGTCCTTCTCTGCTGGCCTCTCCGACTTCTCCGACATGGCGTACAGCTCGTGCAGGTCCCTCGTCTCGCATGCCGGTGCTGGCAACACCGATGTGTGCCTTCATCCACAGCGTGTCCCGGGCCTGGCAAGCCTGGTCGGTAACCGCCAACCGTCTTCGTCCGTCTCGCATGCCGGTGCTGGCAACACCGGTGTGTGCGTCTCACTGATGTGTCCCGGGTTTGGCAAACCCGTCGCGGCGCGTCGTCAACAACATCTTCTTCCCGGCGCATCACTACTTGACACCAATGCGCCCATGCTAACTTCAGGCGCCTCCTTGCGCCCGTGGCTCCATGGCGACTTCCTCGACACGGCCACCCGACTCGACGCCGACCACGGCATTCTTCGCCGCGGCTACCTCGACCACGGCTCTAACACCCGCTCTTGGCTACGCCGACAGCGGCACAAGGGCTACCGCCTGCTTGAAACAACCTCGTTGGTTTCCACTCCAGCCACGACTCCGTGATCGTCGACCGTTCTGACTGTGGGGGTGTCCGTCGGCTTGCCAGTTCTTCTCGATCTCACCATCTGCGTCGCTACCTTGTGACTGCGGGGGATGTTGAAATAACGTGATTGTATTAGGAAACATAAGCTTAGACTAGGAAATATTCTGGCTTGCCTTGTACTCCAAGTAGATCATGTACTCCTATATATATGCCCACGAGGCTCAAGCAATACAACAAGAACTATTCACCAAGCCCTCTCTCCTTCTAACACATACATCGGAAGTTCCAAGCATCGTCGGTCAAATGCAGGTTCTTCATCCATCGGATGAACACTCTCCCCGTTTGATAGCAGTATACAAAACATAGCAGGTACTAAAAAAACTACAGTATAAAAAACTACAGTAATTTAGTCAGTTGTTATGAAATACCGTGGTATTGACATAACAGAGTATTTTAAAGTATTAACAATACAGATTTTTCCATCTAGTTACCCAGCTGGCCACTCCTTACCATCCGCATGCATAACAACCGAAGCTTGCACAAACTGAACTCCATTACGCAGCCATGCTCAAGGCTTGCATGTTATAAAAAAGACGCTTGGGCATCCGGCTGCAAGTGGGACTATACATGGAGTCCCACCACAATCCACCTAGTCCCAATATAGGTTGGTGTTGAAAAAGTGGACATTCCATTAAAACAAACATAGATTAAGTGGGAATAAGTGGGATTCCCACTTAACAAAGCAAAGCATTTTACCGAGCAGCAGTACGCGAGTACAGAAAACATGGTCACATCGAAGCACATTCAGAGCAGCATGCACACCCACCTCCAGCGCGACCCAGCACCGGCTCTCCAGGCCGCCGCCGTCATCGACGAAATAATCATTGGTGTGTTGGTGCTCGCCGCCGTTGAAGCCTGCCATGGCATGGTACGTTTGCCATCTGATTTCAGGAATGAAACAGGGGCTGGGGCTCCTTCACTCGAAAAAACTGAAACAACGACCTCCCATGCACGCACTAGCATCGATGGCGTTCCTGTCGGCGCATCTGAACGCGTTGACGACGCCGGGCGCGTCATGGCCGCCACCATCCTCGACGGTGTGAGGTCCTCGCGGCATCCGTCAAAGCTCACCTGGTGGCTCACCTAATGCATTTTCCTGACGGCACCGCCGAGTGCAGGCCGCGGCCTGCCGGAGCTAACAGAAGAAGACAACGCCCTTGGTGTGCACGGCGTCCGTCACGAGCTTCACGGCGCCCAGATCCCTGGCATGTTCCCGGCGCAACGCGAGTAGCCTCGGTGTTGGGGAGGCCGCCGGGGTTGGCGCCGTGTGAGGAGGAAGAAGCAGAGGCGCGATGGCGGACTGACGGCGGCCGGAGCAAGCTGCGGCACCGTCCTCTTCTCTGCTGATTGGGCCACGACCTACTAGGGTCGATGTATAATAGGCAAGGTGGACTCCCAACAGGATAGGTGGGCTAGCCCGATTACTATTTTCTCTTTTCAATGGGCTCCCACTAAAGCAAATTAAGTGGGATGGGCTAATTAGTCTCACTTTAATTCCACCTCCACTTGCAGCCTGACTTGGGCAGGGCAGCAGCCGCGGCGTGGTGTGGGAGCAAAGGCGAGTTGTTGAGAATAGCGGGAGAGGATAGCAGTGCCATGCCGTTTTGCCAGCTGCTCTGTTTTTTTTAAAAAGAGGTCTGGGGCTCTTCTTTTAATACAGAGAAATAACCATGTTTTAGTAAATACTGTAGTATTGAAAACACAGTTTTAAGGACAACCAAACACCTCGTTGTAAATAAAACTATGATAATCTAAAAACTGTAGTATTGTCAAAATATTTAGAAAATACTTTGCTATCAAACAGGGCAGGTAGAAATTAATAAGAGAATAAGTACCCAAAATGGATAACAGACACTAGACATCAAGGTATGTAAATCAAACTGATCAAAGGGCTAATTCAAATACGTTCGAACGATCACCGATAAAAGCATAACAGTTACTCCAGTTTTTCTTATACATAAATAATAGTAGTACTACTGACCGGTTTGGTGTGTTTCAGGAAAACCCACTGTTTGTACCTTGACGTGTACAAACTATGGGACAAAAAACCTGAAGCGCACCACTACCCTGTTATTCAATTCAATTTATGTAGTAGTCACTTCAGAGTTCAAATACAATACACTGAGAAGTTTCAATATATGGATGACATATAGCAAGGGAAGTCGTGCTGAACCGCCAGCAAATTAAACAAAGTTAGAACAGCTTCTTCATCTGCAAGGAAAACAATTCCTGTTTATTCTCATTATATTCCGTGGGGATCCTAAATGATGAACAAACGAAGGAATTGAGCAAAGAATCATACTGTGAGTGATCAATAATTTGTGTGCTCAGCGAAGTATATGATAAATCATGGATACCGATAACAAATTTCCTATAAATGATTGCAGGTAACAAATCTGCTCAACTGATATGAACTACAGTAGTATTGTTTATGTTCTTATTAAGCGAGTAAAGCACAATTTTGTGTTTTTTCTTATGAGTGATTAGTTCCGATTCATATTCATCTGGTTCACACCAATTTAAAGTAAGAAATATTTTGTTTTAAATGGTCAGCAAGGGAAAAGATTCCCCGCCTGAATATATTTCAAATTGGCCTTAATGCCATAAGATTGATCAAGTTTATAAGGAAAACCGGGTCGAAAACCATAGAAGAAGACCAAGGACAACCACGAGAGCACAATTAGATGAAGTCGTGAAGGATCACAATACCAAGACTTGGCGGCCTAACGCATCAAGACCGCGCGTCGTTACGAACACCCGCGATGCAACAGAGGAGCATCCACAATCAGCAGTGACAAGCACGAATCTGGTGGGAATTCCGCCATGAGAATTAGGGAGCGATTAGCAGGTTGGGAGGCATCTTGCAACATCAATGAGCAAAGATGAACCAAGACAACGCCAAAACCTGGCTTCGCAGCACCTAGCAGCAGCCATGGGAGGTCCACCACCAACCCCATACCCAAACTCATCAACCAAAACCAGCAAGGAGGAAGACTTCAACTTCCATCTTCATCGACCAAGCAAAGAAGAGCCTTGAGCATTGGTGATCAGTTTGCCACAACAACACGGAGAGGTAGGGTGTCATCACGGGAGCGAGGTGATCAATTCGGATGAAAAATCAGACCACTCCGAGGGCATGATCGAGCCAAAATCACGTTGAAGAGCACCACCATCCTCCACCACCTCGCACCGTCGACCCCAATTCGGTGGCACCGACCACCAACATCCCCATAGCGAGCAGCTAATCAAGAAAACAACCGGGCGACTTCAAGCGATGCCTTCAGAAGGGATCACGATGCATATAAGCGTCGCCATCATCCGTTCGAGCGGACTGGAACATGGGTTTCCACGAAGTCGCGACTAGGATGGCGAGCTCAACATTACAACAACGCCTTCAAGAAGGTTTTGTAGGCGCCTAAGCGTCACCATCGCTAGCTCCGGTGAGAGCGGGGCTTTAGTCGTGTGAGCACACATCAAAGCGCCCGATTGATCAAGGTAGACTGCTCACCTTGACACCGAAGCATGAGGCCCAGCAGCCCGATGCAACTTCAGACCCCGTCGAACAGCTGCCACCAACTCGTACCCTGCTGCTGCGCCAGCCGACCTCGGGACAGAGCTGCCACGTCACTGCGGTTGCTGCCACCACCATGCGGCAAAGCACTGCCGAGAGCTGGCAGTGTGGCCACGCCCACCTAGGCACCACCGGCACCACCTCCGGCACCGCGCGAGCTCAACTAGGGATGAGGGACCGCGCACCCGCCGCGGAGCATGCGAGATCGAGCATCGGCGGCAGATCTGGAGCTCATGGAGCCCAAACCCCGCCGCAGCCTTGAGCCCCATATGGCCGCCCGCAGAACCCGCAGCACCTGCCGCCATAACCACCGTCCTCCACCACCGCCGAGCAAAAGCACACCCGGCAAAGAGTCATACGCGCTCGCAACCACCTGAGATCCCCTCTGCTCAAGGGCCGCGCGCGCCTGATACCGACCCGCCGCCGCCTTTTGCATCGACCTTCGCCGGATGCAAAAAAGCGGCAATGAAGCGGGAAGGAGGAGGTTAGTAGTGGGAACCGCCGCGAGTCGCCCTCGGGAAGAACGCCATGAAGTGAAAATATTTCCTGACATCTGAAAGTTTGGTGAAATCATATAGATAAATAAGAACTTATTTATTACTAGCGACCCTTGGATCATTAAAGTTTGGTGAAATCATATATAAATAAGAGACTTAGAGGGTGCTTGGATCCAAGAGACTTATTTTAGTCTGACTAAAAATAGTTTTATTAAAAGGCTAAAGTTTCAAGCACCCCTGACTAAAGAGGGGCTAAAACTAGTCTTGAAACTAAAAAATTTAGTCAGGGTACCCCTACTAAAATGTGGGTTAGTCTCTCTCTCTCATTTAACTCCTCTCCTTTAACAGGGCGAGTTCTAATTGGATGATTTGGAGGATAATAAATGTTCATTAACTTGATTTTGTCTCTTTAGTATTTGAATTCAAGCATGGGTGAGGCTAGCAAGTTTTAGTCCCTACTTTTTAGTCATAGGACTAGAATGTATCCAAGCATCCTCTTGCTTTATTACTAGCTGCCCTTGGATCTTTAGCGACGACGATGAAGTATCCAGAGGATATGCTTAGTGCAGTCTAGTCCTCGTACCACGCTCATAAATTCTACTGGCATGTCAATGAGGGGCAGCGTTTGGAGTGAGGTCAAATTTTGGAATCCTGCTGGAACAATGAGCATACTTCTCAGACCAATGAGCTCCATATAATTCAGGATCGGCATGGTCCCAGCCTCCACTTCCATGCAACTGAGCTGCTCCATGTCAGCTAAGTACGATTTCTCGAGCACTAGGAACCAACCTGCACTGAAAGTCGTGATCTGCCCCTAGTAGACTCTGTAAAGATAAAGTTGGACTAGACGCGATAAGTGTGCAAATGAAGGAATTGGATCTGCTTCTAACCTGGACCAGCCATGCATGGGTCA